>PVJA010008452.1:0-13906 GCA_004027025.1 Myocastor coypus
AAAAAAAAAAAAAAAACAGACTCCTTTAACCGAGTCTTTCTCCGTGGTGCTCTGTAATCTGTCACTTTGCTTTTTTGCACTCAGCCTGCAGGTTCTGACCCTCCTCTTCTATTTCTCTCTTTGAGATCTGAGCCCCTTTCATGCCTTCTGCTATGTTTCATGCATTTCTTCTCTCAGAAGTTCTTTACATTTGTTCTTAGTGGCCGACCCTCTGGCCATCCCATGTGAGGAGGCACTATAGAGGAAAAGCCCACTGAACGGTCGGCTTTCACGCACTGAACACGAGTGCTGGCTGGGCAGAGTAGCAACTCTGTGGAGCACACACCCTAAGCACTATGGGAGCCTGAGGCCTTTGAGTCTTGCGTCCATGTATGTCTGGATTGCACATCTGTGTCTGACTAACCATGCACCTGTTTCAACTTTGTTAGGATTATTCAGTGCAGTTCTTCTGGCCAAAACATTGATGCTTTTAGAGAAATGTTTTAAGCTAGAGGGTTTGACTTGACATCACAGAAATAACTAAAAGGTAAAATTTGGTCCTGTGTTCTATTGTATTAGTAGCCACTCCTGAGAACTTACAATGCTATGTAAGATAATTCTAAAAAGAAAACCTAGAAATAATATTCCAGGATGCTCTATTCTGATGCTAATAGTACATTTTAACATGGATGTACATCTAGCAGTGCATTTAGTAAATGCTATCTTAACAATGGGAAATAGAAAACAATTTTGTTTTATCAGAGAATAATTTGGGAGAAAAGTTGATGCACTACAATTTGTTCTTTAAGGTGACTTTGTCCTAATATTAATAACTTGTAGGGATAGTTATGCGTTTTCCCAAATGTGGATTAACAACCAAAATTAGTGAACTCTAATCTCCCTTTATATCATAGTACATATTGCCTTCCACAACATCTATTGCCTGAATGATTTTTGCGATTATATTGCAAGTGTTAATTCTCACTGTGGGGTCCTATCTGTCTGCTAAGGGGCCATTAGATGTATGTGTGTGCGCACATGGTGTGTGTGTGTTTGTGTGTGTGTGTGCATGCTTTCACATTTGCACATGTGTTATGGAAGACACTCGGTGTTATCCAAGTATGTTGGGGAGGCTACTGGCGTTTAAAAGTGAGGACCCAGAGTGCCAAAGCACCTATCATGCCTGAGACAACCTTGCTAAAGAAAAGATATTAATTCATCCATAAAGTCAATGGTGTTGTATTTATAAACACTGTAACATTGAGGTGATTTCCTTAGTGTGAAGGGTATAATACATTGACCTTGGTATTGGTAGGACCTCTGCTGGGGTATCTCTTGCTTATTTTAATAGCTTTCTTTAATTATTCAACATTGAAGTCACCATTGCCAGGTTAGCTTCCTTTTGTACCTTTTTCTACCCGATGGCAAAACTGGAGTTAGAACCACAGCAGTTTTCATAACTTCCTAAAATTAACAGTTCATATTACTTCACTTTGACTCCATATTTTTGCTTGAGGCCAGAGCATATTCTGGTATGATGTGATAGGGATTTTTGTTCTTTTAAAGTTGAAAAAAGAAAAAAAAAAAGGAATTGTTAGACTGTCAAATCATTGCTAGCTTTGGTGCATTTACTCTGTGCTAGCTGTGTTGGACACATGTACACCTATGACCTCGCTTTTCGGTCCCCAAGGTATCTATTGTCCTCCGTGGATGAGGAAACTGAGGGACAAATCAGCCCAATAGTACATCTACTGTCATGGAGCAATGACAGCTGGGGCCAGAACCCTGCAATTTCACTCCAGAGACTACTCTCTCAGCAACTAAGGTCAGCCTAGGATAACTGAGTTAGTTAATTCGACTCTTGCTGTCTGGTGCTGTGGTTTTGTTGTGTTTGGTTTTGTTTTCCATCTGCCGGGCTTGCTTTACTGGGTTGGTGCTGAATAAATGCCTTGTCTGCAGTGGCTACAGTTGCTGGCACAAGACTCTTTTTGTGAAGCGCTTTCTCTGGGCCTGTTTATTCCAAAGCCAAAGTACCTACATTATCAGGAGGGCAGTAGGGCCACCAGTCTCTGGGGCAGCAGTGCTAGCAAAGCACCTACTGGAATGAGTGTCTACAAAAGTAGCCCAAGTCCTCCTGGCTGGAACCCCATCATCAGGTTAATTGGTATGGAGGTAGAATTCAGAGAGGCGATGGCTGGGGTCACTGGGCCAAGGGTTTCAGGTAAAGAGCGTGGAGTTCAGAGTCTGAGAGGAGGCCAAAACAGCACGAGGAAAACGAGGTCAGAGACGCAGGTGCTGCAACAGCAGACCGCTTCAGGAGAGCAGGGGTGGAAAAGTCATACCACAGTGCAACTTCGCAACGTGGGACAAGGCAAGCCAAAGGGCAAGATGGGCACCGTGCCGAGTGCCGCACCCACTGGGAAGAGCCTCCTTTAGAGCTCACCCTAACTACCAGACAGAGTTTGCTGCCCAGCCGGTCTACTTTTTCGTTAAGGTCATTTTGTTGTTCTTGTTGTTATTTGTTTGTTTGGGACAGGGTCTCACTTGTAATCCACACTGGCTTTGAATTCGCACCATCCTCCCACCTCTGCCTCTTCTACAAGGTGTAGATATCATGGGCATGATGTCTCAGCTTCACTGTCACGTGTCCAACCTGGTGGTGGGGCTACCTGTAGACGTTTGTTGAGAGAGAGCATTTCCACTCTGATCTCTCCTTGTGTGGGCTGCCTTTATCGATGGAGGACTAGATTGAAAGTTGAAAGCTTTTCCATAGAGAGTAAGGAGGGCTAGCTCAGAAAACCTGTCACTCTTTCAGTTGTGAGACTTAGGAGGGGGGGAAAATGGAGAGACTGGGTAGTGTATAGCTGTGCAGTTCACTCAGCTTGAATCTTGACCTAAATCTAGATCCTGCCAAATTGTGTGACTCCATGAAGACATCATTAGGCAATGCTGACATGTTTTCCAAAGTGCAGGGTACACATAGTTTGTTTACTTTATGATTGTTATTTTTCTCAATTTTCTTTTGAAGGCTGTTGTGGTCTATCTTTTCAGACGATGTTGAATTTTGAATTCTAACCTTGGTTACCATCTATTCACAATCAGTTTTGTCCAGTGCATCAGAGAATAATTTGACAATTTCAGTCAAAACATTTCATGAAGTAAATATATATTGCTTGTCTTACAGGATACAGGAACCTCTAATTTTGAAGCATAAATAAAAGCAGATAGTTAGGGTTTAACCAGACCTAAAAGATTCTAATTTTGAGGATGACTCTAGATGTTCCACAACTAACATCCTATGGGTTATTTTGTAAATTTCTAAGTGTATATGCACATAGCGTACTGACAGTATTTTAGGTTCTTGAGTAAATACAAAATAAATATATTCCTTGACCTTGAAGTATGTAAACATATGGAAATAAACCGAGCCATAGGAATACACTTCCTATACTGATGGTTCAATCATATAAAACAGAGTAACTAGGCTCTATCAGCATTACTAGTCTTAATAGCTGAAGCCTCAACAAGGGAGACTTTATCGACGATATGTGAGGAGGAAGACGTACAAAGTAGATGAGACGTAAGTACTCCCCTGTCCTTCCTCCTGATCTGCCTGCATGCAGTGTCACCTGGGTTCTGTCAGCACAGTCAAGTGCTGCTGAGGAGCCATCAATAGCTGCATTGAGGATGGCTAGCACAGAGAACTAGTATGTGGGAACAGAGGTTCAAAACTGTAGGTGGACTCTCAGACTGACATCAAGAAAGATCCCATTCTTTCCCAACATGGAATTGCAGGTGAAACTGGATTTAGCAGGGCCTTGAGGAAGACAATAACCACAGGAACCCAGTAGATATTAGAGGGTGACAGAAGGGTGACTTCATTTCTCTGTCTTGGTTATGGGTAATGGCTAAGGTAGGACATTCCCTGCAATGTGAAGGGAAGCTGCTTTTTCTATCTGGCTCTAGTAGTGCTCTATAGTTGTCCCAGTCACTGCCTAAGATCAAGAAATTGGATGTGGACTTATTTTGGTGGTGTGGTAGGACTAGGGTTTGAACCCAGGGCCTGCACCATGAACTAAATCCCTAGTCCTTTTTCCTTATATTTTATATTGAACCACTGTCTCCATTGTTGCTATCTTGCTCAGATTGGGCTCAAAATTGCAGTCTTGCCTCAGACATGCAGATCACTAGGGTAATGGTCATGCACCACTACACTGGCCAGCGTGGCTCCTATAAACACAAAGTTACTAGTGTATTTTGGTCACAAGATATTCTGTGTGCATTCTGATGTAGCCTTGTGGAATGAGCGTAGCATGGTAATCATTCTTGCTTGACTGTCTGTGTGTCCCCACAAGACCCTGTAAACCTCTTTAAGCCTCAGTTTCCTAACCGTAAAATGGGTTATGAGTGTGGCTAGGGGATACAGGAGAAACTGCATAACTAATTTAATGTTTCATACGTGGACATCACCAAGCACATGGTAGCTACATTTATTATTTCTTGGTACCCAAAGACAGACTGGTTTCCTGTGGCTGTCTGAGCAAATTACCAGGAGCTTAGTAGTTTAAACCCCTATTTTCTTTTCCAAAGTCAATAAAAAAAAAGTCTGGAATCAAAGCATGAGCAGAGTTGGCCTCTTCTGGAGACTCTAAAAGGGAATCTGGTCCACGCCTTGCCTCTTAGCTTCTGTAACTGCTGACCCACTGCTCTCAGGTGCCTCATTCCAACCTCTGCCTGCATCTTTATAGCTCTTTCCCCTCCGATTCTTCTTCTCTTCTCTTCTGCTACTTATAAGGATATCCATTTTTCAGATTCAAGCTCTAACCTAACTAAGCTTAGTTTCATCTGATGCTCTGTAATTATAACTTCAAAACCCCTTATTCCCAAATAGTCATGTTGTGAGGTTCTGAGTAGACACGAGCAGAATTCAGTCCCTATCTCCAATTCCATACTGATCCTTAATCCCAGAATGTGATTGCATTTGGAGACAGGACCCAAAAGATTAAGTGAAAATGAGGCCTTAGGGTAGGCTCTAATCCAGTTGACTATAGTCCTCATAAGAAGGAAAGTGCAGACACCTAGAGGAGTACCCGGATGTACAGGCACAGAGAGAAGACTGTGTGTCAACAGCAACAGGCAACTCTCTGCAGGCCAAGGAGAATAGCCCAGGGGAAATTACACCTGTGGGCAGCTGAGCCTACCTTTCTTCTCCCAGGACTGTAAGAAATGTCTAGCATTTAAGCTACTCTGCCTATGCTGTTTTATGCCCCACCCTAACCAGCGCAGTGCGGTTTCTGCAGGCCCTTCTGAGCAGTAGTTACCACACCACATCCGAGTCCCACAGTGCTCATGAATTTCTGGTTGCAGTGTCCTTATAGCATCAGGGAATCCCCTGTCCTCTCCTTGGCACACACTGCCTAGGGCACCAGTGGTGCCTTACTCGTATTTTGCAAGATTTTCTTGCTGAAATAAGTGAAACAGAGTGAATTTAGTCCAGTAGCCTGAAGGCTAGCATTATACAGGCTGTGAAACATGAAAGATAAATAGGACTTGGGTTTAAATTAATGATTACTAGAACTAGCTTTTTTTGGTGTAATGTTTAGGTTTAATCCTAGGCCTCATAAAAGCTAAGTCTACATTCACCCACTGAGCCATTCCTCCAGCCCCTAGAAGTTTCTTTGACTTAAAATGCTACATTATAAGTTTATTTTCTAATGATATTTCTTCCTTTTGCAGATTAAAGATAAAATTGCTATATTGACTAAGAACATGAAATAGATGCTCTAAGTCATATAGATAATATTCCATCTCATTTCAATTTAACAATTGTCTTGACTTTAAGTTGTCACCTATTTTGCCATTCTCTGTTAACACGTTCTAAAAGTTACTCTTCATGAACATAAAGCTGCATTTTTTTTTAATTTATGGGCTTCTAAAAGCCCTAAATTCATAAATGTTATCTTTTTAAACTAGTTTAGATTGGTAAAGCTGTTATTTTAGTTCACTGTTTCATTGCTTTCATAAAAAGCACTGATATTTTTATGAAGGAGCTAGGCTTATAGTGTATCTTTAATCACCATTTCTGTTATTATTATCTTTCTCATTAAAAAACAACATATTTGAATAGGCTTGCTGGCACTTAAGTAATCTTCATAAGCAATTACAAAAATATTAATAATGATACTGGCAAACTCCTAAGACATAATGAAAGAAATTTTGAGTTAAAAGAATCATAGATAGCTTTCTCAAGCTTTTCTTTGACAAAGATTTCAAATATATTTATTGTTGAGATAATCATCTGATGCATTTCTCACAGCGGGCATACCTAGAGGTTTTGAGAGTACACAACAAGCAGCACTCTGTGGGTGGACCTCACAAGGCATCCTTTTTACAATAGCTGGCAGCAGGTAACATTCCTTTTCTTCTGTGCCTCCTTTGGCCTGCTTCAAGGTCAAAATAATGAATTTGTGACCCACTGCTAACTTCTTTTTGGAGATATATGGAATTCTCATAGCGACCAAAATGCACCAGTTCCTTGAATGTGTTAACAGAAGTAAGTGGGTTATTGATAAAAGCAGAAGAGACAGAGACTAGTGATACTTTCTGTGGATAGCATGTGAGTATGGGAACCATGTTGGACAGTGTCTCAACTGAAGAGCCTCGAACAGACTGTCATGGTCTACAAGACGATAAGCTCTACTCTCTTTGACTGCTATATCCTGAGTCTTGGCAAAGCAAGATCCACTAGGACGTGATCAATAGCTAATCTTCCATGGGTAAGTTAATGAGTGGACAAACCACAAGATAAATAATTGTTCTATTGGGGGAAAATATATATTAGTTATTCAACAATAGTGATAAATGGAATGGAATGCATTTCGACAAAACTGAAAGCAGCAGCAGCAGCAACAACAAAAGACTGCCACTCACTGAAGGAAAACACTGTAAGATACAGATGGAAGGGACCACATACACATCTGTAAAACACATAACCATAATTACAGATATATACTGTTATGAAGCAGTTCAAATAGAATGCATGCTCAATATTTCTGCTGTAACAAGATAAAAAGATGTAGAATCTTTGAAATTCAACCCAGGGAGCCTCCAGACTGCACAGAATCATGGCATTTATTTGTGAAAAAGTTCTGGAGGGAAGTAATTTTTAACCTGATTCTGAAGAAAGTGAAAGTTCTCATTTTGCATAGAGAAGTCCAAAATGGACACAACAGAAACTCACTATAAGATCTTAAAGAACCTAGTGAAATTAAGGAAAAAATTATGTGGGAAAAATTTTTAATGAACTCATGTAACATAGAAATATTGAAACAGGAAAACTCAACAGTCAGGTACCAATGTTCTAAGAATGTATTAAATATAATACACTGGTTCATTTCTGTAAATAATATCCCTGGACCCTAGGGAAGCTGGCTCAGATAATAGCTTCCTAAAGTTAAATTATTGTACTTGCCTACACAAGCCTATTTAATAGTTGTTCAGAACATAACCACCTGTGAGTGAGGTGTTGAGGAAGTAGCAATAAATAAAATATTTTACTGCACCTCAGGGAAATACACTCATAATTTTACCTATTGAATCATGGGAAGGTAAGTCATGATACTTTAGACAAAATGGTTTCATGATACCACAAAATCACAGGTTTTGCCCTCCACCTCAGGTGAAGTAGAGAATAAAGTCGATCAACAATGCTAAGTAAAGAACTAAACAACAAAACAAAACTTTTTCCTCAATTATTTGAAACATTAAGGTAAGAGGTCCTCATCTTGTTTGAAGCACTAAGCACTGTGTGTTGACTAAATAGCATGTTTGTAACTTATTTCTTTGAAACAGTGTAGGTGTTATTATAGTTGCCATACTAAAATTTAACTACAAATCTTTCTAACCTCAAAAAATAGCAGAAAAAAGGTATCACATCTGTAGATAGCAGAGCAATTCTGAGGAAAAGAAAAAGTGAATTAAAGCAGTGCAAAATATGTCAAGTGCTATTTGCTACAGTGCGCTCTGGGGTGATCATTGTGTTTTTACTGAAAGTGGAATTGTTCAACTCTGTTTGGTGGTGGAACACAGTGCCTCTATCTGGAAAAGGTCAGGCCCTCCAAGCTGGACAATCGTGTGGTTCTACGCTTAAAGTCTCGATTTTGTAGAATCCTGTAAAGGGACCTCTTGGCTGATTTGACATTGCTGGGTCTTTGCGACTGATACTCATTAGGGCAGCCAGAACCATGCTGAGCCTGTCCCCATCGGTCATTAAGGGAGACTCTCATTTCACGTATGTTGTTACCACTTGAAGATGTGTTCGAACAGAGGAAGCAATGAGAGTGAAACCCCGCCTATGCTATAGAGGTAGCCATGCATCATACAGCGTAAGAGCCAGAGCACATGGTCTGAGTGATGGATCTCAGCAATGGCGAGGGCTCGATTTAAGCAGCTTATGGCTCACCTATGCCACTTAGTTGGAAGTTACTTTCTTTTTCCTTCAAATAAGTATAAATAGGACTAGGAGGTTTAACTGTCAGAAACTAAATGAGAAAGGGAAATGACTTAATCCCCCCCCATTAGACTTAAATGCCAACAGAATGGAAGGGGAGCATATAAAAATTGTGAAATGTGAAGAAAACAAAGAAGGTGGAAAAATTCACACACTATCAAATGATTGGTTCAAATGAATTATTTTGTTTAGTATAGAGAGCACCCTTATAAGAGATGATCCCCGAGAGAGCTTGAAATGGGGCGTTGCAGGAGGTAGTTCTGCTCATTTCTTTAATTTTGGCCAAGTCAGATGATTTTGAAAATATCAGTACTGCAAAAAAGCACTAAGATGCTAGCTACAGCAGCTAGGCTAAAAATAATTGCGAATCGGATCCTATATTTAAAATAAAGGAAAAAGAAAAGGTTTTGTTTTTAAAATGGTTGCTGTGGAAACAAAGATCTCTGACATAGATGAATGACAAAACAAGTAGAAAAACAAGTACAGAAAGACTCAGAACCAATCTGAAAGCTAGATTTTTACAGAAATCTCTGATCATTGAAAATAATTTTTAAATGGTAACAGAAGATTATTCAAACTATATACTCATTAGATCAGTCAATTCCTTCTATATAATATGAAGCACTTTCTACCTACATTTGTGTACCAGTAGGTGCATCATGACATAGGTCTTTTGAAATGTGGACCAATTCCACTGCTTCTTTTCAAAGTCGGTCCTATGGTAATGCTGTGGCAATTGCTCGCACATTTGAACTATAGAATCCTTTTTTGCCATCATGGTAATTTGGAATGGGGACAGAGGAGAGATACCTGCCCAAGATAAGTGTATCTGATGTTCTTTCCCTAGAGAATTCAGAACTGGAGCACAGTGGGTGGAAGTGCTTGACAAAAAGAGGTGGTGGAATGCTAACGTAGGATGATGCTTGGGTCCAGGCATGTGCAGAAGGAGAGAGAGAGGAGGAAAACAGGAAGACACACCCAAAAGAGACTGGGCAAGAGGCAAGAGCCTGAATGGGACAGCTGAGAGCAAGAGAAGGGGAGAGATCAAGGATAGAGAACCCCAGCAAACATTCCTAGGCCTAGATCATGGTCCCACCTGAGATCTGACTGGAGTTCCTAATGTGGGCTTTAGTTTTTCCTACAGTTGTTTGGTTTTGTTTTGTATTGGTGATGAAATCCAGGGCCTTGCTGTACCAACGAGGTACACCTTCAGTCCTCTCCTTGGTTTTAATTAAAACTTGGTTGTATTTAACTATTAGACTATGAGTTAACTTCAGAGCATGAAACAAAGAGAAGGAATTGCAACAGTAAAGAGAGACAGAGACAGACAGACAGAGAGGGAAATATTAGGAGAAGTTATTACCTTGCTCTTAGATTTCTCTATTGTTAATTTACAAAAACATAATATAAAACATGTACCAAAGTTATTTTATCTTAACATGTAATAATGAGATAAAGTACCTCATTATTTATGATCTTTCTGACTCATATGCTTCTAAGTAAAGCAGAGTGTAATGTACAAATGCACAGTGACGGATTTTGCTTAATCAAGACCCTCAGAGTTTGAATTCTTTAACCAAAATCATTTTACAAATTTCTTATTCTTCTGAATTTGTTTTGGCCTATGGAAGCAAGATTTGACACAATTTGTTCTTGCTACAAATAATTTAGGGCAAAAACTGTAATGGAAAACCAGCTTCTCTATAAAACATTAAAACATGTATATAAATCCCAGAGATAATGAGGATTCATGAAATGACTCCTCATACTTTGAAGTTTGAATTATAATAGTAAATACATCTATGCTCAATAGTCATTCAACAAATAATTACTGAGTATTCTAGGTGTTAGATGCTATATCCAGCATAATTTTCAATAGTAAATAAAATATACAAATTCTCTACCTGAGTGGAACTTTACTTTCCAAAATATTTAAAAATATTTTAAATATTTTTGAGACAGAGTCTTGCTATCAGCATTTTGAATATTTAAAAGGCTGTTGTTATTCTTTTAACCTAAATTATAAATATATATATATATATACATATATATATAGTAACTATATATACTATATATGTATGTATTTCACACAATGGAATATTGTGAAATGTTAAGATTGGCATTCATACAGTAGGTAGAAATTGAAGTTATAAAGGAGTAATTGTAGCACTTTGTCATCCTTAAAAAATGTGTAAAGGGCTGGACAGATAGCTCAGTAGATGTAAGAACATGCTTACGCAGACACAGGGACTGGGTGTTCGATTCCCTGAGTGCTGTGCTGGCCCTGCTCCCTGGGTGTGGTGGCGCACGCCTGCAATCCCAGCACTTGAGAGGCTGAAAGCAGGAGGATCACTCACTGTGAGTCTGATCTGTGTAGTGAGACTCTGTTGATCCTGTACTAAATACACTGAGAAAAAAAAAATGCGTAAGGACCTCAGAGCATGTCTCAGTGTTAAAGCATTTGTGTAGCGTGCTTGTGACTCTGGGTTAAATCTCCCGAATGCACACATGCGTATACACACAAAAAGCAGAAAGAGATATATGAGTATAATACCAGAAGTGACATCTATTAAAATCCTTATTGGATGATAGGTAATTTCTGTTTTTCTTTTGATTTTTAGCTAATATTTCTATGCTTTCAGACTTCCAATTTGTCTACAGTAGGCCTGTACTAATTTGGTATATTTTGTCTTAAGTCTAAGAAATTGGTGTTTTATATTCTCACAAATCTGAGAGGTAGAATCTCAGTGGGGGCAAGAACAACTATGTCTAGAGAACTTAGATGAAATGTCATTTTGCCTTTTGCAGTACTGGAGATTGAACTCAGGACCTTGAGCATGCCAGGCTGGCACTTATCCAGCTGAGCTACCTTCCTGGCCCTAAATGAGTGTCAAAAGAAAATTTCTATCTTTATTCCAAGAGAGTATACAGTGGTTCCTCCATTCACACATGCTTTTTTTTTTTTTTTTTTTTTTTTGGAAGGAACAATTTGCTTTTCAAATGGAAGCATGTGGCAAAATGTTCTATTTGCAAACTCTGCACCCAGGTGACTACCATAAACCTGGGCATGTTTTTCAGGACTGTGGAAGGGATTAAGCTTGTGAACTGAAATACCTCTGTATGGCCGTGCAGCTGCTGTTGTGCATACTGATACAGTAATAGCTGTACACCAATGAGCACTTCCCCATTTGAATTATTTGTGCTAAACATGCGTTAATTTTAATTTCAATTGGTTTTTATATAAGGTTCTTTTAATATCCTTTGCAAAGGTAAGTACAGAATAGATAAAAGTTAATTCAGTTTAAAGCAGGTCCTGAACAAATGCTTAAGAGGCATTCTCAGACAGGCATGAAGAGCTATCTCTTCAGAGTTCCTACTGTATGCATTTTAATTAAGGAAAAACAAACAAAGCAATAGAGAAACTGCAGGTAATATGATATGAGCCATTTAATGGGAAATTAAGATATTAGTTCAAAAGGCAGGAAGTAACATTTCAAGTGTTGGAGTGCTTGCAGTGAACACAAGTTGATTCTACATTTAGGGACAACCAGTTTTCCTGCTTCCCCCCAAACCATTTCATAGTTTATGTAATTGAAGCCGGCTACACACCACACACCAAACTCTAGTGCGCTTCATTACAGTAGAAGCTATTTCACTTAAATTTAAATTACTTAAAATTTTCTCAGCAGTCCTGGGTACATCTCCACTGATCAATAACTGCATACAAGTAGCAGCTACCATACTGGATTAGAGGTCACTTCTATCATCTTAGAAATATCTCTGAGGAGCTGGCGAGGTAGCTCAGTGGTCTAAAGTACCTGCTTAGGCAAGCTTAAGGAACCGCAGGGACTGCAGTTTGATCCCTGGCACCACATGCTGCAGCAGTCCTACCCCAAGGGAAGGCTGAGTTGGCCATAACATAAATAAACAAACAAACAAACAAATAAATAAAATAAAGTTTGAAGAAATCTCTCGGAGAGTTTCATGACTCAGCGGATCTCATGGGACTAGCCAAAGCAATAAGCTCCGTGAGGGGCACACAACTCCATTGCAGTTGGTAAGATCCAAGTCGGAGACTTGTTAAAGATCGAGGGAGCAAAGTTCTCAGGACTATGGAAGCAAAAGAGAGGAGGACACAGGAGCTACGACAGTCTGCACAAAGGGCAGGTCTGCTGAGTACCACCTGCACGGAAGACAATCTACAAATAGACCGGGCAAAGCTTGGCTGTGGTCATGTTTCAGTTTTGCTTTTTTTTTTTTAGTGTTTCAACCAACACTAAGACTGTCTATAGATTTGTAGCTTATGAAAGCCCAGGTGTTCTCAAGTTGTGCATAACTTGAGTCTGTTTTGTTGTTTCCATGCACAACCAAGAAGTATTGACCCTCATAAAGAATTTAAGAGGAAAGGCTCACCACAAAAGCAGTGCGCCTCTCTTTCTTGTACCACCATAGGAGCACACAGGTGACTGCCAGGTTTTCAGTCAAAATTTTCTCACAGTTTAGCGCTAAGAATGATATAGACAAATGTGCTATTGCTTTTAGCATAAAGAAATGGTCTAAATTTGATATAGAGTATTTTTTGTTCTTTTTTTTTTGCCAGACTGGGGTTTGAAATCATGACCTTGAACTTGCCAGGCAGGCACTTGTGCCACAGAGCTAATTCCCTAGCCCCATAGATTATTTTTTGAAAAAGCTGTTATAAAATTGGTGGGCTTCATATAATTGAAAGGCCCTGTGACTCTTTCCATAAGATACATCTTATGTTAACATATACAACCTGGGGTGGTCAGGACAATTTTTTTTTCCCAGCCTCACTGGAGTTGTACATTCTCTACATTTGCTTTACTGATCCACAGGTGTTGTATAATCTTTCCCTGCACTACTTAAAGTGTTTGGTAGTTGATTTTGGTGAAGTCTGATTACACATGATAGCTGTGATTATATCTATGAGTCTGCAGCTCAGACTTATAGTGATCCTCCTGTTTTCAGCCTCCCCAGCGCTGAGATTACAAGTATGGGCCATCAAGTGTGGTGGCCAGCTCAGTGTGCCTGGAGGTATGGCTGGTGGGGCATGCAGTGCTGGGGATTGACCTTGAGTCTCTGTGCTTGCCTAAGCTGGTGCTTTGTCCTTCAGCTATCTCACAGGCCCTTGTGGTATTTTCATTTAAAATATGGAGTGGTACTGTTTGTAACAACATCAAATGAAATTTAAACATCACTAAAATTTAGAAATAGCACATTTAAATTTTGTTTTATCTTGTTTCACATCACATTCCTAATTGTGTACCTGCAGCGAAGTATTTTAGTGGTCAGAATAAGTACTTAAAATAATTAGAATAGAAATGTCACAATGCAGAAATTCAGCTTGGCTCAGCTTGTTAACATTAAATAATGCTTTCATTAAAAAAAAAAGAATGC
>PVJA010008452.1:14006-26506 GCA_004027025.1 Myocastor coypus
TTTTTTTTTTTTTTTTTTTTTTTTTTTTTTTTTTTTTTTTTTTTTTTTTTTTTTTTTTTTGAGACAAGGTCTTGCTATGTAATTCAGGCTAGCCTTGAACTCACTGTGTAATCCAAGCTGGCCTTGAACTCGCAGATATCCTCTTACCTCAGCCTCCAAAATGCTGGGATTATAGGCCTCTAGCACCAGGCCTAGCTTTCAGCTATCTTTAAAAGACACCTACAATGCAGCTAGGAAATCATCTGTACCCTAAGTGAGGATGACTTCTCCACCTTTGCTCCAATAGCTTCAGCAGCTATATGCATAGGCTTTCGTCAGACTTGCATAATACAATATAGTAAACAAAAATGAGAATGCCAGGGAAAGAAATTAGTTTCCAAACACAGCAGGAAGCAGGCGGGGGTGCCTGAGGGTATTTTCTAGCATGGTTCATCAAACCCTCTTTTTTCTCATCTAGCATTCCTTCCATATGCAGTGGCCAGCAGAGCACAGTGCCCAGCAGAGCAGCCCCCTCAGGAATCAATGGGAGGTGTTCCAAAACTCTCTGAGCCAACACGCTGACAACAGTTGGGAAGGAAAGACAAACTCCACCAGCACTGGGGCTGGATACAAAGGACCATCACATTCCATACTTACGGAATGATATACGATGCACCTGGAAAAGTGCATTCGGGTTGGATAAACTCAATTCCAGAAATATGTAAAGATTGGAGAGAGTTAAGAGGAAAATTTTAAAGTGATGAGGTGACTGAGGAGGTGAGGTTGGGGACAGGGCTTGGAAGGGAGGATTAAAGCAACCGACTAAATACCTTCTAAGATTCGCCGTGATAAGAGCCAGCAGATATTTAAAAATAGTACATATGATAGAGACAGAAATTATTGGGATGGTAAAAGATTACGGAAAAAGAAGCCTGAGAAAGTTAACTTTCTGGTTATCTGTGGTGGGGAAATGAAAACTGAAAAAGCAAAGATAACTTGTGGAATATTCTTGAGTATTAGCTTTAACTGATGGCAAATTTACCTTTAAAGCTCAACGAAAGCAAAGGATGTTGAAAGAAAATTATTTGGAAGAAAGGGTGTTGGAAAATACTAGAGACATTCTTGCCTGCTTAGTCTTTCCATAAATCTTTTAAAAAATGAAATCCTAATTTACATTGAACCTTGCCATTTCAGTGAGGTTTAAACCAAACTTTATGGAACCCATGATTACACAGTTTGCCCTGGGATCTCTGACTATCACAGGGGAGGAAAGTGTTTTCAATCTCCAGTTTTCTAAAACCAATTCAATTAAAAATAATAAAAAACCTGAAATCCTGCCCATAAGGGTTAATAACTACAGAGGTGTCCAGCAGATATATTCAATCTCAAAAATTCAAATGCTCTTTTCATTAAGCCTCTGGTGTCTTTTTTTCCATAGCTAAACCAAGATAATTGTTCTGGGGCTAATTTCTGAGGCTATTTAATAACACCTCCTGCTAGACTTCCCATGTAAACTCAGCAAGGAGAAGCATCCGAAGTAATAGAAAAATACCTCCGCTCACTTTGCAGCTCAAATTCATACTTTTCTTTACACAAGCAAGTCTGCCATTTGAGAATGACAACTGCCACACCAGTTACACTGGGGAAGATTGGATTAGAAGGTAGAGCTGACTCTGCAGAAAAGACCCTACTCTCCAGCGGGATTTTTATGTAAATTCCATTACAGTCCATACTTTTGCAGATAATGAAATGGATACAAAACACTTCAAGGTTTCTAAGTCAGCAAAAATAATGAACAAGACATCCCATAAAATGCTTTAATACATTTTTGACATTTGGTCATTCATACAAATGGGCTTTGTATTTCTTCTTCTGTCACATAGATTTTTTTTTTTTTTTTTTGCAAATGCTCCATTCCAACAGCTCATAGCTCTGCAAGCTATTGCTAAGGTGTGAACATGAGCTACAAAGGTTCGTCACACCTTAAATTTCAGTAAGAGCCAAATTTTGCATTATGTTTCCCTAAGAAAACATGAACAGTGTTTTCCTCAAAACTGTCATTCTTTCAGATTGAAAAAAGAAACACTCATACCTAGCGGACACATAGCAGTACCAGAGGGGAATGCTTTTGTAATCAACTAACCACACAATTAAAATTATGTAGATTGATCTATAATTATTCTTTTAGGTAATTTGTGATGACATGTAAGGGTAAAAGTATGTTTTTAAAAGACTGGCCTCTAGGGACAATACATTTTCAGGTCTCCAAATGGATCTTTCTCAGCAGTCGTCAATGACTATAACAGAAACAGCCAAGGACATACGCAGCGCAGGGCTCAGAATGTATTCTTCCCTTCTGCAATTGTCATTTCAGTTCCATATATTGTTTTGTGCTTCAAGGTGAAATTCCCATTAATGTCAATGGAGAATCCAGCCATAGGGCAAAGGAAACCCCAGACCTTGGCAACAGTGACATAACTGTCCAAGGGAAGCAAGAATGTGAATAAAGGATGAATTGCAAATAGAAAGCATTCTGGTGATCCATTATCCCATTAGTGTAGTAGAGCTTTTCAGGGATGTATGCTCATCTTTATTCTGAAATGACTAACACACACGTAATATCCCCTTTGGTATGTTTAATAATTTTAGTCAAAATAGGAAACCTATTGACATTTCACTTCATTGCCAAATCAAACAATATTAGTCATGTGAACTGTGTCTCACTGATAGATGAATTTTGATGATGGGATGTCAAAAGGTGATGCATAGCTTCTGGCTTGTAGTTGGCTTTTGGGGAGCTATGGGGTGGCTCTCTCCAAAGAGGACCCCAGGCTAGGGTTCCTGTAAACATATGCAGAGAGTCATATAAAACAGGCTTATAGCTTTAACATTCTGGAATGCTTCATTCTCAGGGAGCTCTCCATTGCCTTCAAGGGTGTTAGACTCAGATATTTCTACCTTTTCTATGGGAAGTTCTGGCATCTTAAAGAGATGGCGAGAAAACAGAGGCGGTGGGACTGACTGGGGGAGCTGGGCAAAAGATTCATGCTGGCTAATAGTGTCAGTGAGTCCTTATTAGCCTGACTTGTGCTTATGGCTTTCCATGTGGTGTGTAAGTACTCCTTGTAACAGTTCTATGAAGTACATCCCTAGTCACCCTTTGACTGATAAGAAAACCAGGGATCAAACCTATTTGTCCACTACTTTTTGAAGATAAAGTCCTGTGTAGTGAAGCTGGATATGTATGTACCCGTGTCTAATATTCTTAACCACTAAATACTACCGTTCCCTTCAATCTTTTTCGAAGCTAGCACAAAAAGAATGATTTGCTTTCTACACATACTTTTGGGGATGTACATTGATTTTCCTGTGACTTGGCCCTTTTATCTGCTTTGGGTGGTTTTAGGGCTGGTTACATTAAGATTTCAGATTCTCACTTTGTTATTTGCTGTGATGCATGAGCCTGACAAACCACAGTTAATTATATGGCTTTAATTTCCCACTGAGCGAGTTTTCGCCAAAGGTGCAGACCACACAGGGAAGAAAAAATAAGGGTTCTTGTGTGTTGCTGTTCTACGAAATTGTGACAGGAATAAAAGTGAAGTGCTGGGAATACAAGTATTTTGCCAATACAATCAGAGCAGTCAGTGAACGTGGAACGTATCAGGCACTGGCTAGATGCTTTATGTATAGGAAACTCAGTGCCGAGAGCACTGGAGAATAAGTCGGGCAGTCATACAGTTACCTTATAAATCGTGAAATGGACTTGATATAAATTAAGGAAAATGCTCAGGACTGTGAAACATCTGTAGCAGACCTGGGCCAACACAAGTCTTTCTTCCTTCAGGACTTCGCTTTACCCTGTACTACATCGCCTGCCATATCTTGTGATAAAACTGCTCACTTGTAGCGAGATATAAACTTCGAAGAGCTGGCACTGTGCTGGAGTCTAAATGCTATTAGTATTAAAAATATAAGCACATAGATGCCTTTGCTTCATCCTTTCCACCATCTGTGTCTTTCTTCTCTCAGCCCTTCCTCCATTTTTTATACAAAACGCTATTACACATTTCAGTTCCTTGGGCAGTCATGGTGCTGTGAGGCTTTGAGGGCAAGAAATGAGCCTTCTCTAACTTTGCCATTTGCCAACCTAAAAGGTGTTTGTGGGAACGCAGTGCATTTCTTGATCTGGCCCCAAACCTCAGCTATTAATTATAATGCCAAGTTGTGCTCATGTTTACAGTGGACCTAAAAACTCTACCTCTTCTGACTTCTGTTTCTTGTTAAGTTTGGTGCAACAAAAGAGACAGTGAAGAAAGAGCATGGAATTCGGGATATGCCCACTCCCAGACAGCTGGCAATCTGACCTGCACGCAGAGCCCTATTTGTCTCTGTCTTAGCCTTTTGAAGGTAGGCTCGTGGGGGGTAGCATGCAGGTCGTGTGGCGCTGAGTGCTCGGCATTTAACAGAACTCTTATATTCATCCAAGAGAAAACCTTTCTCTCCAATGTCCCACCAAATGGAAAGATTCATTAGGGGGATTTAAAAGGTGAGGTAACTTTAAGCAAAACCAAACCAAAACAAAACAACAAGATGCACACCCATAAAAACATCATAGCAGTACAACGTACTATTTGAGTTACTGGTATTTCTCTTGCTTAGATGTAATATGTGGATAAAATATTTGTCCAAAGCTATTACATATTGTATCACTCAAAATTATATGTCTCTATAGAATTAAAAAAAAAAAACAGCCAATCTGTTCATGAGACAATGTGACTACTTTTTTCTGTACTTCTGAGTCGCTTATTTGGCTGAAAGCTTATAACATTGATTTAACCAAGAGAAAAAAAAAAAAGAAGAAAAGATTTTGCTAAATTAGTCTCCTCTAGAAAATAAATCTGGATTTTTATCAGGTGCAGCTAAAGCAAGAAACAGTAAAATCCAAAAATAATGTCACAGGGGGCCTGGCAGGATGGCTCAGTGGTCTAAAGCGCTTGCTTGTGAAAGCTTGGGTGGCTTCAGGGACCATGGTTTGATCCCCAGCACCACATGCTGTGCCAGCCCTGCCCTGAGGGCAGGCTGAGCCGGCCATAAAAATAAATAAACAAACAAACAAAAGTTCTGAAACAAGAAAAAAAATAAAATTCTTAAAAAAAATAATGTCACAAACAACTTAAGTCACTTAGCTTTACGTAAACCTACTGAAGATTAAAAAAAAAAAAAAGCAGAAAGAAAAGGACTCAACAAAGCAGGTTAAATTTGGCAGAAGAGAACTCTTACATCAAGGAAAAAGAAACAGAAGAAATGATAAGCTATTCTTTTATGGTAAATAAATTAAGACACACCTATGATATGCTGGAATAGAAGCAGCTATGAAAGGAAACCAATAGCATGTCTAGACTTGTGCTTGGGTCAAGGTGGAGCAGAACCCTTCCACAATGATATGCAACTATCTAAAATTATTATTACTAAATTACTTCGTACTTTTGAAAGAGGAAAGCACTCAAGTATGCAACGTACTCCTCAGAACTCCCGCCCTCTGTCAGTGAGAACATTTCCACGAGCGTCATATTCATTAACATCTACTGATGAATTAGACTTTTCTATAGCCTCTCTATCCTATTCAAAATTTGTGCCAGACTTTTTCATTGTATACCCATTGTATTTTCATTGTATACCCAAATATATCAATAAATTGTGTACTCTACTTCACTCTGCAGTGTAATTAGAAAAATTACTTTTTTTTAGTATTCTACACACATAAAGGCTGTCCCTCATCCATTATATGAATTTCCTTAAGGTGGAACGATTACCCAATATTTTAAAACAGAAAAATGGTGGTGTATGTATTTTTGGGAAGTCTGAAATCCTCCAGCTCATCTTTGCCTGATAACAATGTACAGTAAGTCTCTGACTTATGAACGAACTCCATTCCAGGAGAACATTTGTAAATCAGATTCATTCATAATCTGACAAAAGACATCTTACACAGTGCACCTGTGAATCTTATGCACCTGTGAAAGTCAAATGTTCATAAGTCAGGGACTTACTGGAGTCCTTTGTTCTTTGTTGTCCAGAGCAATTCCAATTTATGTCTCAACCTCTGACACAATTATTAATCATATCCTCATTTTATCATTCAAAGGTACATAACTCGAGACAAAACATATGTAGTTACTTCTACCTGATATCAAGGCAGCATAGAAAGAGGTAAGACTTTTCAAGTCCACAAGGGTCTGTACATATTTCCCTAATTTACTTACTGAGTAAATCTGGGTAATTACTTAACCCACTCTGAGACCAATTTTGTCATCTACAGCATATAGATTATAATAGCTCATGGACTTGTAGAGATAACATGAATGCAATAATGTTATGTCTGGGTACTTACACAAATGGGGATAATAACATCACCCTATAAGACTGTCTTGCAGTTTGCTTAAGATAATAAATTTATTCTTAGTGATCAGCCCTTGGTAGATATTTGGAAATATCAATTTGGGCACATGTGTTCTCATCTTCATGATCTTCTCAGAGTTACCTGTTTTTCTCTTCTAATCCCACCACTTCTGTTTTATACATAGCCCGTCTGTGGAAGATGCTTAAAAAATTCACTTTACATCCACACCAATGGGATTGTTGGCACACTCACACTGCCTTGACCAGCAACTGGACAGTGTTTGGTCCAGTTCTTGGGCTTCTTTGATATGACAATGCAGGTCTTTGTGCATCTCAAGACTCCAGTACCTGTTTGTCTCAGCAGTGACCTGTTCCTCCCGGACCCTCAAGATTCTGGATCTTTTTCTCCCAAGAGAAAGTTTCTTTAAGCCTCCACCTTCAAATAGTTTCCATTCTACTTAATTATACATCCATTTCTATCTTGAATTTTAAGAACATGTTCTAAGAACATACACCTGGGTGAATTAGTGCTCCAGTGAGGCAGACAATGTGTGTTCTGTGATGCGTTTTACCTCAGGATACCTCTGCCGGCTCCTACTGAATTACATATACTCCATTGCAATGGTGGGAAACTTATAGCATGCATGCCATTTATTTTTTTTCAAATGAAAGATATTAATGTATGAATTGGCTTTATTTGCTAAATTGAAACCTTGATATTTTAGGTATAACTGCAGTGAGAAAAACTTGGTGATAAAAGCGAGTTTTGGGTTGTAGTTTGTGCACTTGTCTCTAATAGTTTCAGCATCACTCTGATAGTGCAGGATCTTACCAGTCAGATGCGGCTGGCCTGGAAGAAGCATCCTGTGTGCTTTATGACTTTCTGATGTATTATTTAATGAATAATTCTTTGGATCAGTCTTTTGGTCTTAAAAATGGGAATGCTATAATAATTATCAAATGTGTTTATAACTAAATATGATAATATTTATGAGGTCACCAAGTGACCTACCAGGAATTCAATCCATGAGAGTTATTTTACTTTCTCTAAGTTTTAGAGAAAATGGTTAATGATATGTAGCTAGGCCACCTTCAGGCGGACTACTTTGAGTTTACTCCTTTTGAGTCACAAAACCTAAAGGGACATATAATAGATGACATGTGGGTTACCACATAAAAATGTCTGCACAATGCAATATGAAATCTCCATGCAACTGTCCAGGTCCTCACTTCCACATGCCTATAGTAACTCAAACTCGAGTGGCAATAGTTTATTAATGGCCTTGGGTTTTTTGGAATCCAGTTACCATATAAAAACCACATGGCTGAGATCCACTTAGGCTTTAGAAAGAAAATTATTAAAATAAAATTAAAACAATATCCAAATGCCAAGATTCAAGCACTTCCTCATTTACTTGGCTGAGAGGCAGGGGTTCTTCGAGAGCCCACGGATGTCTCCCTTTGGTCAGTGCTCTGAGAAGACTGAGCTTTTGTCTATCACTAAATCTACTAACACGATGAAAATTCGTAGCTATTACTCCACTTCTTCCTTCACCTTGCAGTCTCTAGAGTAGGTTTTCAAAGTCAGGAAGGTAGATTCATGCGGATCTTAGATCCTTTCAGGAGAATTTGCAAGGTGAAGTCCATTTTCAAGATAAGATGAAGACACTGTTGGCCTTTCTCCAGTGATGACATTTGTCCTGACCATGGGAAGTATCAGTGCACAAAGCCACTGGCACCTGAGCGGAGCTGGAGGCAGTGGCAGCAAGCCTTGCTGTGGTGGCACCGGTGCGGTGTTCCGAATCCCACTCGAGGTAAAACAAAAACAAAAGCAAAAGTACAACCAAGTTTTAAGCCCACCAATTTCGATGGAGAATATTTGTTTCAGATAACAACAGTGATCATTAAGTTTATCAAATTCAAATCCCTGAATATATTTGCAATATTCTGTGTGACAAAATGGTATGTGTGCAAAAGCCAGATTATTTTGAGGGAAAGAAATGTACCCATGGAATAAACATTTAAGTTAAAAAAATTATTTTGAGTTGCAGCTGATATAGGTGCCCTTTTTGTAAAACTATTTTTTTTAAACTTTAAAGAACAACTGACAGATAGTAGAAAAATAGTCATTCAGATGTGACTATTTTTTTTTTAATGAATGCAAACAACTAATTACTTCAAGGCATACAACCAGCAGTATATATAGCTAATAATAAAATTTAATCATTTCAACAAAAAATTATAACCTAATGAGCAATTTAGGTCTGCACTTTGATGCTTGTCATAATGTGTTGACTTTTATAATAATCTTAATGATAATTTATAGCAATGGAATTTTTTAAACTATATTTTATGAAACATGCAGACTTTGTCTTTTCTTTTTCTTTGTACTGGGAATCAAACTCATAACCTCACACTTGCGAGATGGGTGCTCAGCCACGGAGCTTTCTCTCTCTCTCTCTCTCTCTCTCTCTCTCTCTCTCTCTCTCTCTCTCTCTCTCTCTTTCTCTCTTTCTCTCTTTCTTTCTTTCTTTCTTTCTTTCTTTCTTTCTTTCTTTCTTTCTTTCTTTCTTTCTTTTTTCTTTCTTTCTTATGGCCAGCTTAGCCTGCCCTGCGGGTGGGGCTGGTACAGCATGTGGTGCCAAGGATTCAATGGCAGTCCCTGCGGTTGCCTACGCTTTCCTAAGCAGGTGCTTTAGATTGCTGAATCATCTCTCTAGCCCCAATATTTCTGACCCTGAAATATGTGGACATTTAAGAAATCAGCATATCTCAGAGAAATAATATTTTCCAGGTAACTAAAATAAGATGTTATAAATCATGCACATAATTTATGAGTATAGGATCTACTCAAAATGAAGACTAACCAATGTATACTAATAGAACAGGTTTTTAACATTGATAATGTTTCAGATTCCACTAGCAACTCACCCTCAGCACAGATTTCTTGTTGTTGTTGAGGAACATCATTATGTTTGAAAAAGCTATTGCAATAGTCCTTTACAACTGTCTGTGCAAGACTAATTTTCTTGATATATTTAAAAAAAAACAATATTATCAATAGATCAATATAGAAGTAGATGTGAACAGTTAGCTGCCTTCTCTGAGCTCAAACAAAAATATGTGCAAAATGTAAACAAAATTGCATTAGAGACAATTTTTAATATCTACTGTTTAATAATTACCTGCCATAGGTGTAGTAAGCATGGTGCTTTAAAAGACTTTGCTAGCAATAAGAGTAAAAATTTAGTTTCTATAGATACAAATATTCAATCACTATATCAATTGAAATTATAGGGCATATAAATTCCATATTAAATAATATCATATTTAAACTAGTGATAAGTACAGCTATGGAGTCCAGAAATTAATCACTTACTGTTTTGTTTTGTTTTTAATTTTTAAGCATCAGGACTGGTGAGATAACTCAGTGGTCTATAGCTCCTGCTTGGGCAAACACAGGGACGATGGCTCGATCCCTGTCACCACGTGCTGGGCCAGCTCCACCGCCAGGGCAAGCTGAACAGCCATAACATAACAAATAAGTAAAGTTTAAAAAACAAACAAAATCAAATTTAAAAATTAAGCATTTATTGTTGATAGCAGAGTAGTCATAAGTGAAAGAACAGAGGAAGACCAAATTTGAACCATGTAACCTAAGTAATTTTTCATAAGCTGTTAACCAATCTATGTCTAGTACATGTTCGGTTAAAAAGAAGTGAATAGACTGGGTGTGGTGGCATGCATCTGTAATCTCAGCTCTTGGGAGGCTGTAAATAGATGGATCACTGCGAGTCCAATCTAATAGTGTGACCATGAACACCCTGTAGATCCTTCCCTAAAATATAATAAAATAAAGGAATAAATAAATAAAAGTGAGTATTGCATAGTTTAAAGGACTCTCTCTTCTATTTAAAGTGTCTGCCTCATTATTATTTAAATGTTATACTCCTTTGATTCCTACTTTCAGCACATGTATATATATATATATATATATAGTTGCTTTTGTTTAACTCTTCTTTATAACTGACAGAGGGGGTTACATTTTAAATGGAATATAACTCCAGTAAATATAGTAAAGTACAACTAGAATGATTAAATAAATTAAATAGTGTTACTTTTTTCAGACTTTTTTTTATTCTAAACAACACAGGTTTTTTTTTTTTGTTTTGTTTTCTACGTGTATTTCATGAAATAGGGTTGTCATGGTGCTTTTAATCTGAATTGATAATTGCATCTTTAAAATTTCAGCTTGAATTTCCTTTGTAGCAAATATTGAGAGATACAGAACTCAAACAAAAGAACTTGGAATTCTGAATGCTAATGAGAAAGCAAATGGGACAGCTGATCAAAAAGTTTGGAGCTGACATGTGTTTGTTTTAGGGAATAACATCAATAAGCTTCTCTTCTGGAGGGTTAACAACTTAAGTGTGCGGATCAAAAAATTAGAGAAAAAGAAGGGCTATAAGGACATAAGACAACCTGTACTATAACATCCTATAACTCAGTGGTGTCCCAAATTTTTTGTACAAGGAGATTATGGCGCCACAGAGGAAAGTGACTGACAATGTATAGTGTGCCTAAGGAGAGTCACCTAGAGAGAAAACATTCTCTCAGGCTTTCACAGAGAGCAAACTGGTCAAGCAGTGGCTGTGACTCATCCAGAGGGCAGACACTTTCAAAAGATCTACAAATGACCTTGTCAGATACAAAAGTTGAATTTTTTGTTAGATAAGTTTGCTTTACCTCAGTTTTAACCATCCAGTGGAAAAGTCTAACCATGAGGTATAAAAAGTAAAGATATATTAATATGCTGAGCTGTAAAAGGCTCAAGTCAACAGCTTCCAACATTGCCATTTGTGCTGGTAACCCACTACTACTATGGACTATCAGACTATATATACAGCTACTTTCTCTTAGTTCAATGAGAAGAAAGATTTGTACTAATAGTGTTTAGATAAGATATCATGTCTATATTTTGTGCTCTGAACAAATACTACTAACAACAACATGTAATGCATTAATTATTGGAACTATCCTACTAACCTATTGTGAAACTATCTCACTGCTATTTCATTTCATTAAAATTAATTTTAAAAAAGATTGGAGGTGCTAGCGAGATGGTTCAGCTGTCTAAAAGTGCCTACTTAGGCAAGCTTAGGCAAAACACAGGGACCTCGGTTCGATCCCTGGCACCACATGCTGCACCAGCCCCCACCCCTAGGGCAGGCTGATCCAGTCATAATGTAAAATAATAATAGTAAAATAAAATTTTTTTTTTTAAAAAGATTGGAGCAGGGATTATGTTGCACGTCTATAATCCCAGCATGTAGGAGGCTGAGGCAGGAGGATCACTGGGAGTTCTAGGCCAGCTGGGTTATACAGTGAGCTGCAGGCCAGCCTGAACTGCATAGGAAGAGCCTGTCTCAAAAAGACAATAAATAAATAAATAAATATTTGGAGATCACTGCTTCTAAGGCAACACTGCTTGCCTGTCTCTTCAGAGGACCTGCTTCTGGCCAGTCAAATAGCTCAGTAGACTAGAGTACCTGCTTAGGCAGAGCTCAGGGACTTGGGTTCAATCCCCAGCATCACAAGCCATGGTGGTCCCAGCCCTGGGATGTGCTCAGATAGTGACTGAGACTGGGCATGGTGGTGCATGCCTTTAATCCCAGTGCTTAGGAGGCTGAAAACAGAAGGATCACTAGGAGTCTGGATCAGAGTACCTGATGACCAAATAATCAAATTTACTCAATTATCAATTTACATATTTTACAGCAACTGATTTGAGACAGGATAGTTTTAATATCTTTTTATAGTTTTATTAAAGTTTTGAAATTTTTGAGGTGATCAGTCCCAGGTCTTTATTAGTACAAGGGAAGCTCTCTACAATCCCACGGATGACTTTTTATGTTGATTTACATTGGCATCTTAAGCCGGGCGTGGTGGCGCACGTCTGTAATCCCAGCACTCTGGAGGCTGAGGCAGGAGGATCGGTGCGAGTTCGAAACCAGCCTGGGCTACAAGAGTGAGCTCAAGGCCAGCCTGAACTGCACAGTGAGACCCTGTCTCAAAAAGACAAAAAAAAAAAAAATCTCCGAAGCTGGGACAGGCTGTTT
>PVJA010008452.1:29006-64506 GCA_004027025.1 Myocastor coypus
CCATGAGGATGTGCTATGTTCAAAGATGTTCTTCAAAAAAGGCCAGGAACAGTAGGTGGTTGAAGACAACTTTCTTCAGGGGGAATTCCCTGGATTCCAAAGCTTGAATTGTAGGAAGAGCCTGACTGTGACCTGCTGCCTTAGTCACCTTTGAACATCATCAGTTCTTTCCCAGTAGCCACCACCCACCTCCGCACGGTGACAGGAAGGGAGAGTTCGAGACCAGAAAGACACCAGGCCTGAGGTTGGCAAGACTGTGTTCCGCCACATTACGCGGGTGCCTCTCGCTCCACCCTGTGATGCAGTCCTTGTTCCTTATGGGCTCTGCTTCTCATTGAGGGGTAAGTTCCTGAGAAGCTACTGCTTTGGTTCCAGTATTCAGATGCACCAGAGGAACTTGGTAGCTCCTCATGGGCCCACATCTGTATGGTCTTCCCAAGAAGAGAAATCTGTCTTCCTTGGAGAAGTCTCTCCCTCCTAGAAGTCATCAGTGACTAATTTGCCGTGACATGCAATCTGCTAGTGTTTCATCTCCCGTGTCTGCGTCTTCTCTCTGCAGAAACTCCCCACCCTTTCCTTCTTAGGACCTTCCCAGTTTCTTTTTCACTGTGGGACTACACCTCCTATTTCCTTGCTCTTGGATTTCCCCTCTTCGTGACGTAAAGTTGGTTTCCCATCTTCTATTCTCTCTCTGACCATCTCATCTTTCTGTTTGGTATAAAATCAATCAATCAAGCAAGCAAGCAAATAAATTTGCCCCTTTTCTGTCCCTCGGACTGTGGGGTGCAGATGGAAACCTGCTTGTTGCTAGCCTGCAGAGGTGCACGTTAGCGACTCGGACAACTCCTGAAGTGCAAGTTGAGTTCAGTACCCTCCCTCTCTCATTTCAGTCCCCTCCTATGTTTTCTTGCTTGTGTTTCCTCACTGAGATTAGAAACCTTTCAATCAAATAGGACAACTTGCCTATTTCTTTTTGCAGCCACCCAGGAAACCCCATCCAGTGCTACTCTGTGGGGCCTGCCCTTCATATACTCCCTTTGCCTGTCCCTGCTTCTACCGACTCTCTCAGGGGTCGCGGAAATTTTTTGTAGGGTTCTTTGTATCCAAACAACCATATGGGTTGCTGCTGGAAAAAATTGTTCTAAGATACAGTTTTGTTCATGTTTACGTGATTTCCATATTATCAGCATTTGCCACGGGACTTTGCTCCACCAGTGGTTTTGTTTTCCTCCAGAAGAAATGTCTCTGCTGTCACCTTTTTCTCCTCTTCTTGGTACCTCTGTGGCAGTGGTTCTCAGCCTTTCTAATGCCATGACCCCGCAATACAGTTCCTCATGTTGCGGTGACCCCAAACCAAAAAATAATTTTGGTGGCTACTTCAAAACTGTAATTTGGTACAGTTATGATTCAGAATGGTTTTAGGCGACCCCTGTGTTTTGGTCGTTCGATCCCCGCTGGGGTCGCGACCCACAGGTTGAGAACCACTGCTCTATGGCTTCAA
This sequence comes from Myocastor coypus, assembly GCA_004027025.1. Lineage (NCBI taxonomy): Eukaryota > Metazoa > Chordata > Mammalia > Rodentia > Myocastoridae > Myocastor > Myocastor coypus. The sequence goes on from PVJA010008452.1 coordinate 30,508, forward strand.
GTATCTAGGCTCACAGATGTGTCTTTGCATTAAATCATGACGTCCCTAGGTAGAGGCCTGATGTGTTAATTCTCAGATCCCCTGAGCACTGAAGGAGCTTTTTGTTTGTTTGCTTTCACACAAATAGATTCTTAAGAGGTGTTTGATTTTGGATTAAGGTGTCACTCCTTTGATTAAAAATTGTCTACAATCTGTATTCTCCACACACCTTTTTACCCTCTCGGAGGAGTTCTATGATTTGGGAAAGGTTGAAAAGACAAAATAGCAAAGTAAGAAGGTGAAGGTAAAAGGAAGCCAAGAAAGGCAGCAAGTGGCCAGCGTGGAAGCATTCTGTGACAACCTCTGTCACGTTCTTTGGCCTACTGACTGCTATGAGCCATCACCATACCCATACCACAGCTGCCAATCTAGCACGAATGCTGGGTGCCTCTGTTGTACCATGGCCAGCCCCTCCCAGGGGACCCCTATGTCCACAAGTAGCCCCTAAGGACTGATATGCGAAACTTTGGTCTTTAGTCAGGAAAACCCGGAATAGCCAGCTAGGCCTAATAATGTACATATCCTCAAATGCTAATGGTAATTACAGTCCTACCAAGCAGAGCCAGGCCCTTGGGGTTTTCTCTTTCTCAAGTAATGGAAGGGTACTTTCTTTAGCAGTCGTTTTCGGGAGACAGCTGACCTGAATTTGGCGTTTCACCTAGGGGTTATGAGCCAGCAGGAATCTGGGGGTGTGTAAGGCAGAGATACTATGACATCGCTGTACTGTATGCTGTACGAGCTTTTCTTTTATCATTCAGTGAATGCGTTTACTACCCTCAGCAAGGCCAAAGGTGAGTGAGGGAGGGGAGGCCCCAAGAGGTGATAGAGGTTTTAGCCTGAAGGTCAAACTCTTCCGTGCACTACCTGACAGCACCGTGCTCAGCGTGGAAGAGTTTAGCACACTAAACTCTTTCTTAAAAACCAACTTTCAGCATACACATATTGTCAAATGTGAATTTGCACATCATTAGGTAATTACAGGCCCGCCCCCTTTCTCACTTCCCCTTGGCACCAGCCAAGGTCTAAAGCAAAGAGCTCTTCCAGCCAGCTGTTTCCGGTTCTTCACTCCTTCTTATTCTTTCACCCAATTTCATTGTAAATTGTTTTAAATTATCTTGCTCTACCTTCTTTTCAGCTCCAAGGTAATTTGTGTCGCTGTGTGGTGTCCTTCTGCCCTCGCCCCGCCCCCATGATCTCTCCAAGGTCTCTAAGATCACAGGCGTCGGGCACACACTCCAAGGAGCCCACCTCCACCTCAGCTCTGCCCCGTCTCCAGCTCTGCTCTCCTCTTAGGTAAGCAAAACAAGACACATGGTGTAACTGACCCAACCGCCTGGCCTCTTCTACTTCCTGCCCACTGCTGATACATTTCCCCGGTGACCTCAATCGCCCCCGCTCCCGCTCCACTAGCTCCTTTCTTGCCTACAAACATGGTCAAATCTCCGTTTCCTAAAAACAAAACAAAACAAAACAATCTGGCCTCACATCTTCCTTTTCGCTTCCTGTGCGGAGTTTCTACACATTTGCCATCTTCAGATGTTCTTGACTTCATTCTCTTCGCGCCCTGCGGTCCATATTCTGCATCCACGAGTCTGCAGGCACCCGATCAGCACGGAATCCTTAGCTGTTTCAGCTAACTCTGGCTCTCTTCAGAAGAATAAACGCAGCAGCTCATTATCTGGGTCACCTTGTCTGTGGCGCCTCTCAGCAGCATAAGCTTTCTTTATCTCTGTGACTAGAGCTTCCTAGGGTTCCTGAACACTATTCTCTTCTTTCTTCTCTAGGCAGTGCTGCTGCTCTCTTTCCAACCCCTCTCTTGCCCTCATGAAATTACTTGAATCAGCCATATAAGTCCTTTCGCATAGTACCACAACACCACCCTAGAATTCCTCTGTTATAATCAAGATCCTCTAAAATACTTTGTTCCTCCCTCAGGTAATACTACTATATAATAAAATTAACATATATCTATACAGCAACAACAAAACTCGGGCCTTCTCTCCCTTTTTCTTTCTGTCCTCTAGAATCAAGCCCAGGGCTCTCAAGCAGGCTAAGGAGGTGTTCTACCATCATTCCACATAGCTCGCTAGCCTATACAATGACCATTTAAAAAACATTTTAACCCTAATTACATGGAATTTTCTTACAAGTTTTTAAAAACTATTATTTATTAGTATAGGGTCTTGCTATGCAGCTAGCACTCATAGTGGTCTTATTGTCTCAGTTTCCTCAATGCTGGGATTACAGGCAAGCTCCACCAACCTGGTTTTGAGGCCGTGACTCCAGAGCATCATGAAGAACTGGGAATCGAACCGGGGTCCTTTTACTTGCCAGACAGGCTCTTAGACTGCCGAGCTATTTTCCCAGCCACTACATCAAATTTTCTTAAAGCATACATACTTTGCTAGTTTACTATGAATTCGATTTTATTTTTCTTTTCTAATCATGCCTGTCTGATCACAATAGCACCATGAGGAAAACATGTTTGAACTCAGGGTGTTGGTAATTCATAACTCTTGAAAAATCACTCTTCGCAAATTACTGTTGGGTCTCATGAAGATAGTCCTTTTACTTCCAGGATGTTCTTTTATTCTTGCTTTGCCTTTTGTTTTGTAAGTTTGTTGGTGTGTGTGGCAGGGTATCTCCAGCTGGCCTTGAACTTGTGGTGATCTTCCTACCTCAGCCTCTCAAGCGCTGGGACCAGGTACACACAATAGCACACAGACCTTCATTCTTGCTAAGTGAGAACCTACGTGAACACAGTAGTGTCCTGCCATCACTGCCTGTCTCTGGACAAGCACACATCCTACGCTGCCAGGAAGTCCTCTCTAAGCAAGTTTTTGGACAGCATTTCAGGAAAGAGAACAGCCCATGTCTGTGGCTGATGTGCCCCGCCTGCCACATTGTGAACACTGAGACTGCACCAATGGTGGTCACGTGTGCCATGTGTTGGGTCTACCTCTGTCCCTGGAGAAGTGACTGTTCCACCAGTACAGGTTTTAAAGGAAAGCTATGAAAACCTTCTTCTTCCATGAATCCTTACAAAGTCCTTGGGCTTCTCTCATGGACTCTTTCGCACACCGTTTACAATTTTCATTCAGCCTTGGAGTTAGAGGCAGCTCCTTTTCTCTTATACAAAGATAGAGCTAAAGAAACAGAATGAGTAAAGTTTCCAAGGAGGCCTTGAGCACATGGTTTATGGAGGTCCACAGACCTGAGTTTCTGTCCTGTGGACTTTCCCCCTGTTTCATACAAGTGAGCAGAACGTATTTCCCATGGAGAGTGGGTTAGGCCTCTTCCCAAGATGAATGCTGAGAGAAAAAGAGATGGCTACCTGTGTACTACGGTATACCCTCTGCTTTGCAGTGTCTGTCAGAAAGAGGTGGGATCAGTGGGTGCTCTAGAGATATGTATGGGGGCCAAATGCATTGGTACAGGGCACAGAAAGAGGAGACAGCAGTGTGGCCATGCCCTACTCCCTGGCATATCCTAATAGTATTTCCAGAAGAAGCCATCAGATATGTTCCTAAGGCTGTGACTGAACAAATTTTTTTTTTTTTTTTTTTGTCCTGGGCCACTGTCAGGAAGCTGGAAATTTGGCTGTAGTTGATCTCTGCTAAGGATTCAGAAATCAGCATGGGCAACCCGTGCCTCAGGATACTTCAGGATTAGGAACTTGCACACACAAAAAGTTGACCTAAAGCTTCTTGACCTACCTGGTGTTGGCCATGCCACGTTATTAATTTTGACAGAAAAGATGGAACTCAAATGCTCCTCCTGTCCTACAATTATAAATTCCTGTTTCACAAAAATATTTTCACCCATCACGAAAGGGGATCAATTTGGATAATTACATAAAATGAAATATTTCAATTAGAAATACCCTAGAGTTGGCAATAAATGCCACTGACATCAAATAGGTATAGCTCCGTATGAGAATGGTGTTGCTTACTGGCCTCCCAATAGTACATTTTAAAAATGTAGAACATTTTATTCTAATCAAGAAAAAAACCAGGTATGTCACCAATGAAAATGACATCTATGTGTTTGTGCTTATTATTTAAAGAAAGAAGAAACATCTGAAGTCTGTTTGCTGGCTACAGCATAGTACAAATTAGCCTGCAGGTCCTGCACGCTGCACCCTGCCTGCCTGCCTGCCAGCCCCGCTTAGCCCCAGCGTATTAATAGGAAGTGCAAGTATTTGAACAATCAGCATTTCTGCATTTGCATGCAAACTCTCATGCTGTGTAATTATACACAGAGCTGGCACTCAAATTAATTAAAGCTGATTTCTCTGTGACTGTACACTGGTCCCATCCTCAGCTTGGCCGTCCTATGAAGCCATCACTCTGCATTCAACATGACACTTCTGTCCCCAGCATTCTTCGTAATGCTAATGCTCGACAATTCTGCATCCAGCAATGTTTGAGAGAGCGGCTGACAATGGCTGGGTGTTTGTGTGCTTTTCTTCTCCTCCCCATTTTCCCCCTTCTGGTAGAAAGCACAGCTTTTGAGCACTTGCTTTGTAATTATCTCAAATAATAATGCTCACAAATTACATACATTGTTTCATGGGATCCCTCCCCGCTTTTCTGGCTCCACCTACTTGATTAGAGCTTACAAACAATTCATCAAACTTAAAAATTTTGTTTATCTGATGGTGAACAAACAATTAGTTCTGATGGGTTTAGTCTTAATTCTGAAATGGCTATGACAAATGGTGTTTTATTTTAAGAGCTAAGGATCTCATCATTCAAGATCTGGGAGATTAGGAGAGAGAGAAGCGGCGATGATTGCTAGATTGGATTAAGATTTTCTGAATCCTCATCAAACAGAACAGAATTGAAATGGAGAATATTATTTACCAAAGACATCCATAAACATTAACTTCTAGGACCAGAGATTTTCCTCTGCTCTTCTGGAATAAAGCTGTCTCCACCAGGTTTTGACTTCCTGGGAAGGAACTGTTTCTGTGACAGTTCTTTTGAAAGACATCTCAGGATTATGAAGATCTCAGTATGGGTCTCTCCTAAGTTTAAAAATCCATGGATATGAGTGGCTACTAACATATATCCCATAGGGCCTCTGGAGATGAGCTGTTTTGACGAATTTGTCTGAAATTGCCACTCCTCAATCACTCAACCATATCTCATCACCTTCCTCATTTCTCTGCATCCTATTAGCCAGAAGTGCACAGACAGTTGCAGGGCTTGGAAGTCTCTCTGTAGACAGACACCAAACATTTCCCTCCCTCAAGTTCAAGATCCTAAAAAAACTGCCTAGGGATCCTAGGCATCAAGTATTAGAGAGACAAGACTGAGGAGGAAATTCAGCATCTTTCTCTAGCAACCACACCAAGAGATACACTTGTCCTTACCTTATCAGTAGTAATTCTTGGTTCACACAGAGGATCAGTTATTAGACACTTTTCAATTCCAGCTGGTGTACAATCGAGAAGGGAGTACTGAGTGAGTCCCCGGAGAGGCTGCCCAGGAGATCAGTCATAACACTATTGAAGCCTGCCCTGCTGTCCTGTCAGGAATGTCCTACACAGACAGGTGTCCTACCGACATGAATTTCATGGCCAACTACATTTTAAAAGGTGGGCGTGGCTATGATCAAGTAGCCAGTTCCACCTGTCTCTAAACTTTTGTAACCTCCTTTGCTTTCAATATCTCGCTCAGGTACCCGGTGACTTCATGCGTTGCCCACGCACTGGATCTGACTGGCTGAGGTGTGGGAACAGTATCGAGCCAGGCAGCACCATCACTGTACTACACAATGCTCATTGCTACTGGCAAATACCTATTTGCTGAATCAGGATTGGGCTGCAGTGAGCAGGACGGGGCAGTTCTACTGCTTTCTGTTTGTTTCCTTTTTACGAACTATCCTCTTCTAATTAACCATTTAGAAAAAAAAAAAAAAAAAAAAAAGATTCTTCTTAATGTTCATGCCCTTGTAATATAATTTTCTTTGAGCTCAGTTTCCCAACCTATATAACAACAAGTGTTTGCAAAATGAAAGGCAAAGAAAATAAAACCTGAATTCATCAAACAGTTAAAGTAAACATCACTAAGCATGTTTTACATTTTCTTTTGATATTTTCCAACAGCAAATCAGATATATCTCTTGGCTATGATTTATTTACATCCTAAGAAGGAGAATAGAAGCCTTCTGTATACTTCTTAAGCAAAATAATCTTCTCTAGTCCTTAAGGAATAGTAGACAGTTGGCTCTCAGATGAGTTTTCAAAAATCATTAGTGCTAAAACAAAATAAAATAAAATAAAAATCATTACTGCTGCTATGGGAAGAAAAGCTCCTTGGCTATGTACATCTTAGGCACTGGTGTAAACAGAATTCTGGTACTGAAGAGGCAAGACAAAATTTTATAAATACACTGAAATTTGTCAACATCATCAGAAGAAAGCTGAAAATATAGGGCTAAACCAACGTTCAGGGTATAGCTGACCTCAAGCGTCAGCCTACATTGGCATTATACTCTAGAGGCTGGGTTTTAATTTTCTCAACCCTCTTGATTCCCCAGTGACACTTAAATCAAGCAAACTGTGCTTTCTAAGGCTGATTTAATCTCAAGTATCAAAGTCGCACACAGTATCCTGCTCAATGGAGAAAGTGCCTCTGTCCCACTGCCTTTGCTTCCCTTCGGCTACCACCCAGCACAGAACTGACATGCAGTGATGTTCAAAAAGCGTTTGTTAAGTAAATGTTTATGAGTACATTATAATTATGCATGTGGAAATTGTAAATGATATAAAGCAACTATCCTAGTGAAGGCTTTCCTTGTATAGAGGTAAGGTATGTATACATATATGAAACACAGTCATTCACTAGTTAATTTAAAATTGAATAGCTTTGAAAATAATACAGCATTACCTCTAAGACAATTCATTTTCATAATACAGACCTTCGTTATTTTGGATCAATATTTAGCCTAAATTGTGTATTCTTTGGGAAAAGTTTTGTCTGAAGTTTCTAGAATAAATTTAATCCCCATTCCACATGAAAGTTATTCAACTATTTGAAAAATGACTATCATTTTTCCCTCAGTCTCCTCTTTTTTTCAGACTGAAGATTCCTTTAATCATTATAATATGATATGGCTTTTAAGGCCTATCACCATATTGGACAGATTCCAGTTTGTTCATGGCTCCTAAATGTGGCCGTCAGAGCTGAATGCATAACTTGAGATGTGGTCTCATTATGCAGAGCACATGGGCAGTGATGCCTGCCTTGGTCTGACTCCATTTCTAAACATTCTGAATGTTATGGGGGCAGGAAATTTACTCTGAGGAGGGACTGACATCATTATCATATTTTCAATACTTCAACTTGTACCAGACTAAATGTTTCAGTCTTTTTTCTATGAAAGTTTATTTCATCAAATCTCTCATTACTTGTTCTGGCTGTAATCAATGTTTTGGATGAAAACAGCAGATTCGATGTGATTCTTATTAGTATTCATGCTCAGCACCAGCCTGTCCTTTTCATTGCTTGGGTCATATTTAAAACCTGACTTTGTCATTCAGTGTCTTTGTTACTGTATTTTATTTTGTGTTATTCTTTAGAGTACACCTGATAGCTACTTCGGGTCAGGTCTTATGTCAGGCGCTGATGAGCTGTGACATCGAACTTTTCCAGAAAGAACACAACCTAGCAAGAAGCCTGCCAATGTCACGATGATGTCAATCATATTTTCTCTCAGATGCCCTACAAAGAAGTACTAGTGCCTGCAGAGGCCTCTCTCTAGGTTAACAAAGACCATTCAGTTATAGGCAATGAGAGTAAATCCTAACACATTTTTATTGAACACTTACTTCATGATAGATAAAAAGCACCTTATGTGCTCTCCTATCTAAGAAGCACATCATCTTCCTGACACAGATAGCTTTAACTCTTCACTATTGTTGATGAAATTAAGGTTGAGGACATTTACACAACTTTCATCCAGTTGCATAGCATACAACTTGTAGGTCTTCAGCTTGAGCCTCCCAGGCTTTCTGACTCCAAAATCCCTTCTGAACTGCTTCTGAGGATGTGACTGTACCACTTCACTTTCTCTTCATGACAGACACTAGCTATGAGCATATGGAGCACGTGGATATTTGGCTTGATTAAAAGACCTGCCATAGCCAATCATACCTTCTTTTGAACAATTAAAAGGAAATGATTTTCCTTGGGCTACATTTTTTCTGTCAAGCCATACTGATTCTTCACAGTCACTGTCCTTGCAAAGTGCTCACTTCTTCCTCAGTGGCCTTGTCCTAAATTCAGGTCAAAACCATTGGGGTGAGCTTCTCAGAATCCATCTCTTCTGGTAAAATCAGGGCAGCACTAGCACAATTCTGAGTCTTCTTGTCCCTGCCCTATTCTCTCTGATATCACAAAAATAATTTTTATGTCACCCATCTACTTCAGCTTCCTGGGGCTCACTTCCTATAAGGAGAGTTATTGGGAGTAAAGTGAAGTTTGAGTCATTCTGTGGAGAAGCCTAACATCTACAACACTTTTTCCAAAATATTTGTTGAAAACCATCTCCATAACAGAGTGGGGGCGTACTATGTATTACCTAAGAAAGAAAAAAGCTGCTCTTTTTGCTTACTGGAGGGGAGCAAGATTTATGTCACATACCGATGAGTCTTGGTTAAGGAAAACAAGTAGATGAATCTGGATGAGATGCTGAAGGTGACGAAGTCAAGGTGCGTTCTGGGCCTGGACAGATGAGCAGTGTGGAATAAACTCTTCTACAACCAATGAAGAACCACAATGGTCTGGGAAAAAACACTTGGCATGGGAGGAACTTGCGACGTGCCATCGGCATAGTGGCCTGGGCTGTTGTCCCAGGACACGGCAGAGAGCCAGAGCAGGACAAGAGAACCTAGGGGAAGGCAGTTCCTCCAGGGACTCACACGTCACCACACACAGCTGGCCCAGCCGCCCTATCCTGGGGGCGACAAGGAATCAGCAACAGGAGATGTGTGTTTTCCTCCAAGGTGGAAATAGTGGGCGATCCATTCTGTAAGACTGAAAATGCCTCTAGGAGAGGGAGTAGCTTCTATTTTGATAACTTTTACTAGCCCAGTTTGAGAGGCTCTTAGAAAATAAAAAAAAATCTTCATCTTGTAATATTCTACTGATATGACATTTGCCTAATTGTACTTTCAATATACTTTGTTTTAAGAGGAGTAGTAAATATTTTACAATATAATGTATCTTTTTATTATATAGAAAGGCCCAAGATTATTTCTGCTAGGTGAGCATGACATGTGATCAAGAGACTGTGGAGTCTCTCAGATGTGAAAGATTATTTAAAAGGTTACTCTGCCTTATCAAGTGGGGACCAAGTCGTCACAGAGTCACATGAATTTTATAGGACTAATCCAAGACTGTGTAGCAAATAAGCCTGTCTTGTACATAGCCTTTTTTCAGAAGAACATCATGTTTGATATTATGCTCAATGATCTTAAACTGTCCTTAGTGAAATACGTTTATCAATAAAAATAATTGACTCTAACAGTATAAAATAATGCATGTATTATTAAAAATATTTGTATATATGTTTAAAATTTATAACATAAGGGCTAGGAAGATAGCTCAGTGGTCTTATCACCTGCCTGACAAGCATAAGAACCCAGGTTCATTCCCTGGTGACACGTGCCATGCCAACCCTGAAACCTGGGGCACATTGTACGGGCCATTGAAACCAGGTGTGCTAGTGTATGCCTATAATCCCAGCGCTGAGGAAACTGAGAAAGGAGGATCAGTATCAGTCCAAGCTGCATAGTGAGACCCTGTACCAAAAAAAAAAAAAAAAAAAAAAAAAAAAAATTTACTATTTAAGTAAATGATGGATTCACAATTTGAAGCAAAGGTGAAGCACAGAAGTATATTGCTCAGAATGCACCTCTTGTCTCCTCTATTACACTGGAGACATCAACCCTGTAGAATGACACTAACACACTACAGCTGGGAGACGAACCTCAGGGACAAGTGCAGACAACTGAACCCTGAGCAATCAGTTACTGGAGGGTGATTAGAGACCCACTCTGGTTGCTTACCTACGATGAGTAAGAGTTTAATGCAAAGCTGAGACATAAATGGTGCATGAAGTATCAGGCTTGAGATTCTTTGTTGTTTTTATTACATAGGTTTTCATCAATACATACTTTGAATGCATGTGATCCATTTTTGCTGCTGGCTATTCTGAAGAAATATGGTATATGGTCTTCTATTGTACTTTAATATAATATTGTTAATAATGATTGGTTTGATTACTGTGTATCAGGGACTGAGCTAAGCATCTTCCTTACATTATCTTACTTCTCCATACTCCATGAAGCACATAAATTTATCAACTTCTTTCAAGAGAAGGAGAGCAGGGGAGGTAGTTCAGTGGTCTAAGTGCCTGCCTGGCAAGTATAAGGACCCAGGTTTGATCCCTGGCACCATATACCAGACTGGCCCCTGTACGTGTTGTGCTGGACACTAAGACCAAGTATGTATAGGCCTATAATCCCAGAGCTGGGGAACTGAGACAGGAGGATCACTGTGAGTCAGAGCTGCATCATGAGACCATGTACCAAGTAAATAAAAGATTTTTTTAAAAAATTAAAAAGAAGCTTGCCTGGCAAGTGCAAGGTCCTGAGTTCAATCCTCAGTACTGAAAAAAAAAAAATTAAAAATAAATAAACTGAGGCACAATGGAAATTAAGGAACTTGTCCAGGGTAGGAAACAATTGAGATAAGATTGAAATTGAGGTAAGGTTGAAATTCAGGTAGACTCTGGACAGCATATGCCTCCATTAATTTATCTTGCATCTGCTAGGGGCTTTTTCATTCATTTCCTCATTCTCAAATGTTTTCCACATGATCTCTGCTCTTGGGATGGAGAGGACCATCTTCTCATTTCGTTTTTTGGCAGGGTTTCAATATTTTTATTTTGTAGAGTTAAACATCCTTTATTTTCCTATCCAGAGAGAGTCCAAAATATATTTGTATCTGTCAGGAATCAGCTCAGAGGTAAATGTCCTTAGGAGCCTTTTGGTGATTTCATTGGGCAGAGCTGACTGCTGTTTCTTTTGTGTCCCTTCTACTTTGCACCACAGCCACGTGGGCCACAATAGCCACTGCACTTCTTTGTGCGCCTATCTCTTATCTCCAGGGCCTCCCTGGCTGTCTGGAACACAGTAAATGCTAAACAACATTTGAGGATGAATCAATAACTGGAGAGAGTTCTTATCTTTTCTGCGTCATTTTTTGACATATAATTTTCCCTGCCAGGCACCAATTTGTCTCCTCCTGTTGGTATGAAGTCAAAGACTGCCTTCTCTAGCCTGAATTAATGTTTTCTCTGTTTATCAAATGAAAGAGGTAAAGAAACACACACTTCTTTGCTCCAGCAGAGAATATTAGTGGCAGGTGGGTGAGCTTGGAATCATGAATCTGCAAGTCCAATACTTGGAGGATGATCCATCTCAAAGAGAAGTTGCCCACACTTTGTCTACATTGCCTGAGATTCATGTACCTCAGAGGCATTCTCACAGAAATCTTTATTATTAAACGATCTGATCAATAGTTTGAACATAGAATGGGGAAAAGAAGAAGGGAAAAAGGAGAGGAAAGAAGGACGGGCTAGTTTTACATTGTTGTAAATATTTGGTGGTAAAATGTTGTGGCCCGGAGGTAGTGGCCACGCCTGCCACATCAGCACTTTGGGAGACAGAGGTGGGAAAAGCACAAGTCTGAGTCCAAAGTGGACAATTTAGCGAGACCCAAAATAATAATGTTTTTAAAATGCTTAAATTTGGGAGATGCAGCTGTGTGTAAAGTCCCTAAGTTCAACACTCAGTAAGGAAAAACAAGAAAAGACAAACAAAAAACAATGCAGGTCCCACAAGATAGCTCAGTGGTGTGAGTGCCTTCTGGGCAAGTGCAGGGCCCTTGGTTTGATCCCTGGTACCTTATTCTGAGAGCGCTGAGCTGGTCACTGAGACCTATTTTGATGATGCATGTCAGTAATACCAGTGCTGGGGAGGCTGGATACAGAAGGATCACTGTAAGTCCAAGCTGTGTAGTGAGACCCTATACCAAATACATAAAAAAATTTAAAAGAAAAAATAATTCAGCTGTAAATCTGGGTTTCGGTGTACCTCTGGATGTGGTCTCCTGATAAATTTTACAGAAGGGCCTTAAAAATCAGGTTGGTGGAGATTAACGATTAAGAGCCAACGTGTAAGGCCATAGGAATGAAGCCTATTGGACTGAATTTCCATGGGGTTTGTGCACCCAGGGTTGTCTCATTCTACTAGAACTTGCTATGCAAATCAGATATCAATGTTTTCATTTAATATTTTTAGTATCTTTTTTTTTCTTTGTGGCACTTTGAAATGAACCAAGAACATTTACATTGATCTACATCCTTATTCTTCTGCCCAGAATTATTTTTAAGATAGGGTTTCACTGAGTAGCTTCCCTGGCTGGACTTGAACTCAGTCCCCCAGACTGCTGGGTTGCAGGTGGGCACCTCCATACCCAGTGTAAGATCTCTAATATTTTTAGTACTGGTGCCCAACTTAAGGTTTACAAAAATAGTATACAGGCAGAAATACCCAATATCACTCTATCATACCTGATGTAACTTTCTAGCCTATAAAATTACTTGAAAATACTTGTTTAGTCCTCCTGAAAGAATTATCAGAAAGATCAAGTTGCTGCAGCCACTAGATGCTTCTTCGCCTCTTTGCTGCCTTCTGCTCACCACAAACTGTTTTCTCTCCTGTGGTATCTGCGGAGCCAGCCAACTATGGACTGAAACTAGCTGTGAGTTAAAAAATAAATAAAAAAATAAAAATTAAAAACAGAAAGATCAAGATATCTTGTAGATAAACAGAAAACTACAATATGCTCTAGTAATGTTAAATATAGTTTACATTATTATGAATGCCACCAATGTCTCTTTTGTCCAAGGAGTTTATTTGTGTCTTTCTTATTCTTCTTTGTTTTTATTTTTGTCAAACAATAATCCATTATTAGAAAAAAAAAAAAAAAAAAAAAAGAGGACAGCATACAATGGCCTGTTATCAACGAATTGGTCCAACACTGAGGGATAAAGATTGGCTGGTACCTCTGATATTCCACATAACTCAATCTAGTTGAATAATTGAATCTTCCTTTGGCAGTAGAAGGAATATAAACACTTTAAAAAATGTTTTATTTAATTTGATTTTCAATACACTTATGCATCCACGCAGAGGCAGAATGGCTTTCATATGTATTATATATATATATATATATATATATATATATAATATATATATGAAATATGGAAGCCATTTTGCCTCAACCTACATAGCACTTTTCTTTTTTTTTTTTGTTTGAGACAGGGTCTTGCTATGCAGTTCCGGCTGGTCTTGAGCTCACTTTGGTAGCCCAGGCTGGTCTCGAACTCACACCGATCCTCCTGCCTCAGCCTCCTGAGTGCTGGGATTACAAGCGTGCACCACCACATCTGGCTAACCTACATAGCACCTGATAACCAAATGTCTTCAAAAGAAAACTTGTAGACATTACCCAAGCCTATTTGAGTATATCATCAAAATACTCTTTGTGCTTAAATTATTGCTTCTTTTCTACAAAGTAGGGATTCTCATGTACTTACAACGTTTTGGGCTAAGCTTTGTTTATCCTTACTAAATTTGTAGGCTGAAAAACCAAGCAGAGGTGATACCAATGAGAATCAAAGATGGGACTTGAACCAAAGACAGCCAGCCAGATAAGGGCCGGGCTCCCAGCTGAACTTACTAGACCTCATTTTCACTGTGAGCCTTTAAACAGGATTTATCTCACTGGCCTCAGACAATGTTAGCGTGGTCCTGCTCCAAGACCTTGGAGATCTTCTGCGCATATGCTTGCGCTGGTTGACAGGCCTGCACAACTTCCACGGTATGTATTCAGATTCTTTGTGGTATGTGTATTCTTGTAAGAAACCAAAAATCTCCTAAGAATCTCATAAATTTTGCCCTGCTGCTGATTGGAACTTCTTCAGAAGCAGTGCCATGCAACCAGGTCTCCCCTAAGTGCTTCTGAAAGGACTTCATCTCTGCAGCTGCGGTCGAGGCTCCCGCGGCAGGCAGCCCAATGAGGTTTAGATTAAAAATGGGAAGTAAACCTCTGCAAGGAGATTCCGCGTGCACCTACCAGCAAGAAGGAGATGAAGCATGTGTTTCCTGTCGATGACATTTTACTCTATGACTTAAGGAATCTCAGCAGGAAACATGTAGGTTTGCGTAGAAAGGAAAGCAGGAAAAATTTACGAAGAAATGGAAAACCTAAACCAGAGGAAGGCAGGTTGCCAATTCTGTGATTTTTGACTAGGATGTTTAAAAACTCAGCCCTCTGTTTAGATAGCACAAATAACCTTTTTTCACATTCTGGAAAGAGGATTCCAGCTCTATTTATTTCATCACCACTCCCTCTTCCCCCCAAATCCTGTATTTCACGATGAGTAGATGTTAGTTGCTGAGTTTTACTTTCTGAAACAAACAGTGCTGGGAAGTTCAAATCGATGGCATCTGCTATTGATAGTGAAGGTTATAGGGAGAAGCAATCAACCCTTTGATGCCTATTGGTCCGTGTTGGAAATGCCCATAACGACAGAAGCTAATGAAATGGCTTCTCCTCAGACTCTTCTCCAAGTTTTCTACATAATACATATGAATTTCATGCAAGGATTCAAAGAATGTCAATCTTTGGCATACATGAGTTAAACACGCTTCATTCCTGCTCCATATCAAATTATTTTCTTTTCTCTTTATACTTCCTGAATCCTCTGAGTAGACTGGGGTCAAAGAACACACTGGCACAGAGTAAAAAGAATCACAGAGGTAGGGGATGGAATACATAGTTCCATAACAAAGTCTGAACTGCAGCCCCCAAGGGATAGATCTCATCCAGCGGTTGGTCTTATCAAGGATAATGACAGGGTACTGTGTTTACAAAAACCCTAGCAAGGCTATCCTCAAGAAAGTTGCAAAATCACAATCTGATAATTGCACCAGTGTAGTCTATAAGATCAAATGAGGCAGAAATGTTTACTTAGCCTGAGTCTCAAGCATGCTGGTTCCTCCTTACCTTGTGACGAATAGTGCCCTCATTCTGCAATGGGAGCCACATCCAAAAGCCCCATCACTCCACTCTGTGACAAGGGTCCCCTCTACAGCCAGGCCTGCTGGTGGGTGGAATGGGACAGCAGAACAAACATGTTTGGGTGTGCTGTGATTTTTGTGACTTTGTCAGAGGGCCCCTATGATTTGCTTTTAATCTTTAATTTACATCTGAGGTCTTACCTAAGGTATGGTTTTCTTTCTTCACAAACAGATCAACTGATTGTGTTTTTCTAGTTGCAGTATTTCTGCAGAAGGCCTGGGAACTCACATTTCTGAACTCTGGGAGACCTTTAAATATAACACATCCTTGACAAACCCATGTTGCATAAAAGGCAAAGGCCTTATAAAATCAAATATTCTCAGTAGGCACAGAGGCACACTCTCGTAACCTCAGTGACTCAGGCAACTGAGGCATAAGGATCACCAGTTTGAGGCCAGCTTAGGCAATTTAGTGAGACTTTATTTCAAAAGTTATTTTTGAAAGCCTAGGGATGTAGCTCAGTGTGAGGTCCTAGGTTCTATCCCCAAGTACAAAACAAACAAACAGACCATACTATTTTCTTAGATGTTCTTTTAGCATGCTTACAGTTCAGATGTAAAGCATTACAGAATCCTAAGGAAAGAAATGAGGCAGGCCTAAAGCACAAGCCTTCCTGTGTCAAACGAAAACTCATCCTACAAGGAAGGCTGGCAAACACGGTATTTTAGTTATAATCATTAGCCAGAGGAAGTCAGTGTAGCTCTATTACATTAAAGACAGTATTGAAAATGTTTTGTACAAAGCCATCATTCTTAATATTCTTGGAATTACAAATTCTCTTGGAAATCCAAGGAAAGCTATAGACTTGTTTCCTGAAGGAAAAAAAAAAAAAAAAAAAAAGAAAGAAAGAAAGAAAAGAAAAAAAGCACATTCTTGTCTACTCAAGAGGAAAAAACCCCAACTTTTTTTTATGAACTCTCGGAAGCCCATTCATGGACAAACATGCTTCCCAGGTTAAGCAGCCTCCTAATGGCCAAGCCCTTGGATGGTGACCTTCAAGATCCAAGAGTGCTTCTAAGAAAAGGTTTATTTTAAGGTTCAGAACAATAAACTTCTATGCGATGTAATCACAAATTCCATCCATTCCAAGAGGCTGCACTGAAAGAAACAAATATGCGCACGGACCTACCCCCTCTCTGCGGAGGTAATGCAGTCCTCCTGCACACCCCACAGGGTGGAAGCTTTCAAAGGCACTTATTTAAGCCCAGTGACACACAGCACCAACACCACCACCGCGCTGCTCTGTCCTAGGGGCCGAAGTGCCACACACAGTAGGTTCCTTGGCAGAGGAACATTAAGCACTGTGAAGGAGCAGGGCTGTGCCCTCTCAGCTGTCAGGGCGCTTAAGCTACTTCCTAAACAAATTAAAAGAAATGACTGTCATTAATCACTCTCTGCTTTTCTTTTAAAAATGTTTTTTCCTCAGACCTAAAATTATAAACCAATTATCAGTCATTGCCTGAGATTCAAAGGCCAGGGCAGAACTTGTAAGAGGAAAACAATCTACTTCTCGGTTGTCCTTTCTGACCCCCTCATCTCTTTTCCAGCTCTAGTTTCCTTCCTCTAATAGCTTCCTTCTTGCAATGTCAATATATATATATATATATATATATATATATATATATATATAGATAGATAGATAGATAGATAGATAGAGAGAGAGAGAGAGAGATCTATATATCTCACAACTTTTCTTATGAGCCAAGCTTAGAGAGCCAAACTAGGATCGGGAAGATTGCTTTTTAAAATTTCTGTAGCCAAACAGATGTATTTCTAAATTTTCCTTCGGTTCATTCACTGGCTTCTCCCTCCACTATATTTAGGATTCACTGCTCATTTTTTTTTACCATTTTCCATTTCGCCGCCTCTGTTGTACGTTGGAGTAACCATAGGTCACAAGTATTCCGATCTGTTCTGTGAAAGACATGTTAAAATCAAATAGAAACTGTATGATGAACCCCGTGAATCATCTGTTTGTATAAAAACAGGGAAGTAAGTGCGTGCTTGGGAAGCCCCACCTGCTTGCTGCTGTTGTGTGCTTTGCCTGTATCAGGAGGGAAACAATTCCCCCTTCTCAAGGCTGAACTAAAATTAGGCTCCACCTGCAAGATGTTAATGAAACTTACACAGCTGCATTCCAGAGACAAGTTATCCAGATTGCTTTTGGAAAGCTCTGCGTAAAAGCAAACTTGTTAGTTCTTTGCCTAATTCCCAAAATGTCATATTAATTTTAATGGCAATTATTAGCACAATAACCAACTGATAAGTAATCTCAAAATAGACTCAATATTATCAAGTAGGAAATATACTGTGGGTTTTCTTCACTTTTTTTTTTTTTAAATCCACACATCCTGCCGGCTTTAACCCCTTACTCACAAATGCCTTCTTCCTGTCGCTCCTGGCACTTGCATTCAGACAGAAGACTAGAAAACTCAGGAAGTCACTGGAATGGGTCCCAGAAAATTTCCCTTCACTCAGGGGCTCCCCCATCCTCATGGCCGGGGTAAAAATGACAAAAACCACAGGCTTCCTTTGCCTTTGATTCCTTTGGTAGATCCTAAGTCTTCTTCGGCCTGGAAGACTCAACCAAAATCACATCACATTAGCTTCACCTCTACCTTTATCTTTCTGGTTCTGTAGGGGTAATTCCTGCACTCTCTTCCACCCACCCCCTCACTGGCGTCCATGTTGCGTCTTGCTGGATCCATTGTACACTCCAAATGGCTCATGTCTCACCCCCACCCCATGACTCTTCTAGAGAGAAGGACGCATTAGGATTTGAGTTACTTACTACATTATGAGTGTCAGAAAATTCAAGAAACTACCATAAGGGTGGGCCGGAAGGAAAATCTACTTTTTACAAATCCTAGCCCTGCAAAAGGAGTTCCTCTTTATCATTTCCTTAGCAATCTCTGTAACCTCACGGAAGAAGCAGGATGCCTCCTATTGTTCTGATTTGATCTGTTTCCAATGTTGTATGTGTCACTGTATAAACTCTTGATATTTTTATACTTGCTTCCTTTCAGAGTTCCTTGAGGCTTAAAAAAAAAAGAATGAATAATCGTCTAAATGTCAAACGGGCTCCAGTAGGTCTTAAGCGGCAAATTCAGTTTCTGTTAGAGATTAAATAATGGGGAAAATAGCGATGCGAACAAGTAGAAGAAGACTGCTTTTCATCACACTCTCTGATTTCATTAGCCTAATTCACGCTTATTAATTATTGGTCTGATGAGATCATCAGTGTAAGAATGCCAGCCTCCTGATGGCTGCAGTTGGGGAATATTCAGTCTCGTTTTCAAGACCTCTGCCCACCCCTGAGAAGCTACTCCCATTTCAGGCAGCTGCCCTCGTCAATAAGTGTATCTGAACTGTCTGTGGCAACAGCATGGTCAAAATAAACATTTTGTTTACTACGCAGCCTCGCTCTGCAACTGTCAACACAGAAATATAAAAAGAAATTGAAATTTCCATTCACAGGTAGTGAACTCCTGTGTGTTTCTCCAAGGCGGGTCATTACAAACCCGACTGCCCCCTGAGATTGAGCAATTTCCGAGCACACTGTAACAAAGGGCGGCGGATCCCCAGCGTGGGAGCCGAGTGCACCGCTTAGATAAGTTTCATGCACGGTAGGAGCCGAGGGGAACGGTGCATCGAGGCGGTCAGCCTGCTTTGGTTGGCGGTACAACTTCACGCTATTTTCTCTTTTAAGTCGCTACTAATCCCTTGGGTTTACATTTTTTGGAGGGGGCTGCATCAGAGAAAAGTGGTGCCAAATTGGCTAAAAGCCTCCTTATAAGTAGGACTTAGATACAGACCAGCTCAGTTGATGAAAACACGAAGAAAAATGCCCTGAGAAGCCCAAGACTTCCCTTGTGAGTTTCTGCATTTCTTTATTTTTGAGGGTGGTCTCTATGTGATGACTGCTAAAACTATTACTAACTAGGTTAAAACCTCCCTGATTTGAAATTTATCTGGACACATTCTTAGCATGATGCATGTCCTGTTTCCATATTTACTAACAAATGTGGCTGGCTAACACTTTTTTTTTTTTTTTTCTAAAAATGTATTATTCCTTTAGATAAACAGATGAAAGAGAAAGCAAGAAGTGCAAGAAACTGGAGCATCAGAGGTCTGCTAAAACCCTCACGCCTCCTGAGTTTTCGGCCTAAACTGTACAAGGCCTTTGACGTGCTCCCTGGTCTTTAATTCTCAGGTGAAAGCTTTGAAGTCTTCCTACTATTCCATTGTAAAGATGAGGAAGCTGAGGCTAATAAATAGCAGAGCTATTCATTTAACATGGCGGTGTCTTATTTTCAAAGAATTATGACTTTTTTCCCCCTTTACTACCCACAAGGCTGTGGAAAGGGTCCCATTAGCAAAGAGGACACAAAGAGATAAGAAAAAGAAAAGCACTCTTACTCCCTTGGAGTTCTTGATTTTCACCAGTAAATCTCCATGGCCATCCTGGAAGTTGCCCTCCCTCCTACCCTCTGCCTTTTATGACAACACTAACTCCTCTTCCACTGCCCGTTTCCTCACTCTCCATCCTGTCTGCCCGGCCTGGCCTCTCCTGCAGTTTTCCTGCTCTCTGAGTCCTCCTACAAACAGCCATTTGGAAACAATTTTGAGGTCCACCTACTGCACTGTGCATCTGTCTTTTGTAATTTAGAGGTTAGGGACTCTGTGCTTTCTGCTCGTCATGTTTATGTCTCATCCTGTGTGGGTTCCTAATAAATGCTGAATAATAGCAGCTTTATGACAGTGCAGAACCAGAAACACAGGTTCTTGTGTGCAGTATTTCATCACCAGCGAGGAGCATTTATTCACTGTCAGCATTAGGCTAGGCACTCACTGAAGGTAATTACAGCAGCCTGGCTTTTGTAGGCTAAGATTTTGCTTTTCTCTTATTTCCTTAATAAAGGGAAAAAAACAACAACAAAATAGCAGACCATCAGTGACCTGCTCATTGAATTTACAGCTTCCTGCAGAGAGAGGATGGCAGTGTTTAAGCCAACGAAAACGCAACATACAAAACATGCTGCATGAGAACTCGGACAGTCGGTAGCAAACCAAAAGTAAAAGTTGGTTTCCTTCGTGCTAACCTAAAAAGACACGAATTGCCTATCAAAAATTTGCATGTTCTAGAAATAAGAGAAGATCTCATTCAGGCTGTATGTAAACAAGTAGATAAGTTCAGATGATTAAGTTTGAAATGTTAGGCCCAAGATACACTTGCTTGTAATATCAATACAATTATTCAAAAAAAAAAAAAAAATAGCAGTGACTGTTGTTTTGTAGACTTTGCTAAGTGAAGGTAATGTGTTCTTCACATATGCCTCAAGTGTCTTTCTCATCTGTATAGCGAGACGCAATATATATATATATATATATATAAATATATATATATATTATATATATATGAATAAAGGGCTATTTGAAAATTTGAGACTTATTAATTCATGAACTATTCCACTGTAGTATCATTTCTGAACCACTATTCAGTAAATATTTATTAAATGCTACAACATTCTTCATTCTGTGCTATACACTGGCGCTCACAGTTTCACATAGGGCCAGACATGTAAATAAGTAATTAAAGAAATATGGTGAGGCATAATGGGTATAATTATGAGTCCTACAGAAATGATAAATTCTTCCTATGTGCTCTGAGAAGGCCACATATGGGAGATGGCATTTCCAATGTGTCCTGAAGATGGATAGCTGTTCGCTGTCTAAGGTTGGGAAATACATCACAGGGAGAGGAAACAGCAAATGCAAAGGCAGGAGTCTGGGAAGGAACAATATATATAGTGTGTCAGTTACCTAAAGCTTCTGATGAGAAATGGTAGGAAATACTGCACTCTCTGTGAGGGAGTTGCTTCTGTATCACTTTGGGGAGAAAGGCTTCTTGCTTTCAACCATCAGGAAGTCATCAAAATTGTTGAGCATAATGATAATATGGTCACACTTCTTCTCTATAATTCAGCAGAAAGAATGGGTTGGCAGTAGTTCAGTCTGTAGGTTGAGGTGAATAACATGGCCACAACTTTAGTCAAAAGCTGAGGTAATGAAAGGTTTAACTAGGTTACTACTGTCAATTTATTCATATCTCATGATAACAATGTGACAGAAATAGTAAACAGTTTCACTGTGTCTTTTTGTGAAGCTCAGGGAGGTTAGGAGAGTGGCTTAGTCTTACAATGGAACATGAGGAGCGGAATTTGAACCTGAATCTCCTGGTCAAAAAGACAATGTGTCCATCACAGATTTCTATTATGTATGGTATTAATGAAATCTCCCCATTTGACATTTTGATAGAGATTGAATTGAAGTCAATCATAAATTGGATTATGACAATTAAAAAAAAAACCCTTTATTTATGTGATGCAAAGTCTTGCCACACAACTTAGAATTGAAGTAATCCTCCTGCTTCAGCCTCTCCAGCACTGGGATTATAGGCGTGTATCATGGCACCCAGTATAAGTGGCCTGTATGGCATGCAGTGCCGGGGATCGAACGCAGATCCTTGAACTTGCCATACAGGTACTTAAACCAATGAACTAGCTCCCTGGCCCTCTGTTATGACCAGTTCGAAATCTTTATTTTGAGTGAAATCCTTGTCCCTTCAGAACTGTTTAAAAATTGTGGTTAAATGCTGGAAAAATTTCTTTGTTATAAAACAAAGAAAGCATCAGAAAATAAATAAGCTATTTTCTGTTCACTTAAAAAAAATACTATCTCTTTGTTAAAGAAAAATCTTAGCCAGTAAGCAGCCCACTGGGGAAGAGGGTCTATTATGCAGGTAGAATAATGTAGTTTCTTATAGCTGCTTGTTCGGGATTCAGCCCATTGGAGATGCGCCAATCTGTCATACAGTTTTTTGAGCTGACCAACTCAAAGTCCTTAGGAAGCTATCATATCAAATAAAAATATTTCTGAAGTTAGCTGAGCTAATTTTCATTTTTTCTCAACTAGCGCAGTAGGATCTTATTACATAAGAGGTTATTAGATATAAAAAAGTAGTTGTGTTTCTTGTGTTCAGGCTACTTAGGTTTTCTCAGTTATCTTTACTTCTCAGCTATGGTATTTCATTTCAATTTAGTGGCTTCTTTATTTCCCTGTGTCTCCCTCTTTGCATTTGTGGCAATTGGAGAAAGGATTCATTTGCATGAGCTACTCACTGCACCTGGCCAAAAATCTGTAAAGAGAATAGGATGAAACAAAAATGGCATGGCCTCCAGCACTTTCTTCTTTCTTTCCTTTTTGTTTTATTTTTTTATTTTTCATATGAAACATTTTCCTACAAGGATCTTCTCTATACAGTGGAGGATGCTTTTGATATGTAGATCAAGCAAAATGGTAAATACACAGCCCTCTCTTTCAAACATACCCTTATTCTACAATATGCCTGGAGTGCCAATTTCTTTGATTTCCATGAGGCCTGCCCTTGGGTTTGCATTGTTAGCTTTGTATCTTTCCATTGTCTCTTACCACAAAAGTTCCTTTTAAGAAACAGCGTTCAGCATTAAATCCACCGAGCTTCAACTCATTTTTCTTTCCTTCCCTTCTGGAAGATTCAGTGAGGAAGATTTTGCTTTGATTTTCTGCTGACTTTTAAGGTTCTCACTTTCCTAATTGCTGCAGACTGCTGCTGCTCCCTTTTGCTTGAGGATAAACAAAAACAGAAACAATTGGTGAAGAGACACACAGGCTCACCAGTTGCCTGACTACCTGATTAATGACAAGGTCCACGTGTTAGGAAAGAGATCTCTCTGCGGCCCCATCCAACCTCCACTTCAAGATGGGTTTATGCCAGGCAGAGTGGTATTTGCCACGCGTCAGAGCCCTCACACCAACCTATGTGATGGGCCATGTCGTATTTCCATAGCTTCAGATTCAGGAATTGAGTCTACAAGATATGACTTGTTCCTGAGGTCATTCAGCTACAAGGTCATAGCCCTGGCCCAAGAGCCCAAGTGTTTTCTGGCTTCACTGACTGAATTTAGGTGACTAATTTTTGCATTCTTTTCTGCAAGCCACTTACTGCTACTGTAAAACAGTTTTCAGGTGTGCAGGGCAAGGCTGTCATTATGTCATTTTGTGCTTTTGTTCTGATAGTCCAAAGCACACATCTCCTCTGATGTTTTAGGACTTTTGGATTTATTAATAATCTCATATAAATAGGGAAAAGGAAACAGTTGCCAAGGTCTGTTATTAAAAGGAAAGCAAAACAGAAAATAAAACATATAAATACAGTCATTTTATTGCAAAAGTTAAAAGTAAAACTTGAACAGGAAGATTAACATTGTTTAATGTTGGCTATTGCTCTCCATTGACTTGTCTTACTTAGTTTTTCATAGTCCTGAGCAATTTATGAGAACAGTCACCAGGGGTATGCCTTATTATGATTTAGATTGTCTAATACACTGTTCTACAAAAAAAACTTTTAAAAAATGGAGATGCAGTATTATATCTACTAGTATTATAAATCCTATGGACTAAGTACAATGCATATATAATTTTATTTATGTATTGAAGTAAGAGGCAACTATAGATGCAATTTTACAGATAAGAAAAGCACCATTCAAATTTAAAATTTTTGTGATTCAAAGAGATTCATTAGAAGCATTATAAAATGTGATTTTATTTTATTCAAGTTGTATTCAAATGTTAACTTTTAAAATATCAGCAAGACCCTAAAATATATAAAAACCATTTATAGGTCATTTCTTAAAGGAAATATAATTATTTGGTGATCTTAATGGCTAAAGTGGATTACCTCACAGTGAATTTATTTAGAGTCATTGACATTAAAAAGATTATATTAAAACATTATAAATAGCACACCTCCATCATTAGACAGGCCTGATTTATTGTAGTTTGTTATAAATAACTTACTCAATTTCCATTCCTCTATGAGCTAGTTCTAGTAGCACAAAGGTTTCATAGCCAGTGTTTCATTAGTTATGCATATGTTCTTCTGTCAAAATACAGAATTCTGCACAGAGGAATATAGACTTTTTGGATATGAAGGGATTTTTTAAAATGGGTTTTAAAAATGAATTGGAAGTTGCCAAATATAAAATTGAAAGAAAAAAGATTTTGAGAGAGGGCAAGATTAAAGATAAATATTGGTTACTTTAAGATTGAATGGAATTAATTCTGTCTTTGTTTTTCACTGACAAGCAAAACAGCTGTTTCATGAGAGAGGTATGTATGTGTGGCTTCAGATGATGGGTATTCTTTGTTTAAATGCCAGAAAGAAGGTATTTTTCCTTCTCATTATATGAAATAAAAAAGGCCAAAAGCTGGAAAATTATAAAAGTCACTTGATTAAATGAGCCAAGCAAATGCTTCTTAAACGTCGCAACCCTGTGTACTCTTTCCCCGAGGCCATTTGGAACCAGTACAGAGTCCCAGTGGCTCTGTCATAGGGGTGGCCAGTCACTGTGGTGCCGGCAATAAAATGTGTAATCAACTTTCACATGTTTTTAGACATTCCCAAATCACTTTGATCATGACTAACAAGAGAACTGCCGCTTCAGTTATAATCTATAAATTTTCAGGGGGATTTTTGTTCAATACCCAGTAGAGTATTTCACATTTTATTTTTAAAATGTAGACTAACACAATCTAGAAATCTATTTATCCTCAACCTTAGTCATTTTCCATTATGTAATCCTGGTTTGCTGTTCCTATTTTTAATAGTCATTTCCCATAAGCCCATGCTGCTTTTCTGAAAAACACATATACCTTAGATTGTATTTCATCTAGGTTAAATGAAAAGCGATCACTTTTATGACAGCTTTCAGAGCTGCTTTTAGCTGGGCAAGCTGTGGCATCATTGTCCCTCATGCAGCTGGATTTTGCTCAGCATAAGAAAAGTAGTTATTACAGCAGAGAAGATACCTGAGTAAAATTCCTCTAAGCCAAGTGCTTTTCTGAGCTAGTAAAGCTGCTCTTAAATATTCATCCATTCCATAGCACGGGTCATGGTTAACGTGAGTAGTTAGAAGGGTAGCATTCAGCCACGAAAGCACTGTAGATCAGCTAGTTGAAAGGAGGAAATGATTTAGACAGGGAAATTTCAGAGATGACAGCTGTTTAAATCTAATCAAAAACTCTTTCCTACACAAGGATACATTTAGTTTCCATTTGCTCTAATATGTGTCTTAGAAAGCTGTAGCATTCTACAAGGCTACGGTTGCCTCTAAAGCAACGCTTGAGAGTCCAAGTCAAGGATAAGCCATGCTGACCTTGCTGATAGCAGATGAACACAGAGAAGGAAGTGGTATGAAAGGCTGGTTGCTGGGGCATCATCAGAGATAGGAGTTTAAGTAATAAGTCTAAAATCTCTTTTAAACTCATGCCACTGGGGGATTTCTTCTTCTTACACACAGTATTATCATTTCCCATATATATGCACAAACACACACATGCACAATCGAAGCGGGAAATATCTGCATAGGCAGCAGTGCTCAAAGTATGCTACAGACCAGTATTACCCGAGAGCCTGTTAGAAACTCAGAATCTAGGGCTGGGAGACAACTTGGCAGTCTAAGTGCCTGGGTAGCAAGCAAAGGGTTCTCCATTTGATCCCTGGCACCTCATGTTGTGTGAGCCCTGAAACTGGGTGTGGTGGCACACACCTGTAATCCCAGTGCTGGGGAGGCCGAGACAACAGGATCACTATGAGTCTGAATTGTGTAGTGAGATCCTATAACCATGAATTAAATTCAAACAGAAAAGAAAGAAATTCAAAATGTTAACCCTCACTCGAGACTTACAGATCCTGGATCTACATTTACCAAGCTGTTTGGGTGATTTTGACATACATTGTGTGGAGAAGCATTGAAAAATGAGCCTTAAAAATTACGTAGGTCTCTCTTCACTGTAAAACCTATACATCTTCAGTTTAAAACCAGTAAGAATCACCCCATCATGAAAGACAGTTGAGATTAGTGAATGGTTTACAGCAAGTATATCTAGGGATTTTCTTCCTTCTCACCCTTGTCCTCTGCCTCCATTTGCATTGCTCCTACTGGGACACCTGTGGAGAGCTCGTTTCCTTAGAGACCCGCTGCTACTTCTGGGCTCTGTGCCAGGGGAGTCTGACGGTGACGCAGAGGGCGGGCAGTGAACTTTCCTAGATACACAAGCGCAGCTCCAATTGCCATTCGTGGGAGCTCTCCAATTCAGATTGTGAGAGGAGCACGGTTCTGAACTGGAAATTTGTCCTCAAGGTAAGTCAGCCTAAATGGCCTGGTTGGAGCCCGGCAGGATGGCTCAGGGGTCTGAAGCGCCTGCTTAGGAAAGCTTGGGCGGCTACAGGGACCGCGGATCGATCCCCGGCACCACATGCTGCGCCAGCCCTGCCCTTAGGGCAGGCTGAGCCGGCCATAAAGACAAACAAACAAACAAACAAACAAAAGTTCTGAAACAAACAAACAACAAATAAATAGCCAGGTTACCGAGGGGTCACGCTCCACAATTACATAGAAAATGCACTGGGAAGTGAAAGAGGACTTCCTCAAAGCTGGGCAAAAAAGAAGCAGGTAAAAGAAGTTGATCATCAAAGGCATTTTCTAAATTCCTCAAAAGAGATTTTAGCTACCCATTTATTAAGATGTCTTTTCAATTCGTCATCTTACCTAGTTTCAAATTCAGGAAATAAACAAAGTCTCTGAACTCTACATCTTCCTTCTATGTCATGTTCACTATCTGCACACACACCCCCCCCCCCGCCCCCACACCAATCCTACCCCTCTTTCAGATGTCAGTTTAAAGGAAAACCCTTCCTGGGTCTTTGTAGGTGCCTGTTCTCCTTAAAATATCCTGACCATTCTGCATTTCTCTGGTGTAGCACCTATCCAGTGTAATTAAATATTTGAGTAATCATATGTTTTATATTTGGCTGTCAAGGTGTAAGCATTGTTAGGGATATAGCTATGTCTCTTAATTATGTACCGGAAACACAGTAAGCACTTCATAAATACCTGTTCCATGAATGGGAATTTACTAACCTAAGTATATATTCCACAAGGGATCGAACTCAGAGCACTGTGCTTGCTAGGCAGACATTTACACTGCTGAGCTACGTCCCTGGCTGTCTTAGTTACTTTTTACTTGTTCCTGGGACAAAGAGTGGACACTCAAAATGAAGGAAGGAAAGATTTATTTAGCTCACAGTGTGTGGAGGTTTCACTCCATGTTCGGCTGCCCCAAGGCTGAGTGGAACAGAGCAGAGAGCATCCAGTTCATGGGGGTGGAACAGCAACAAAATGGTGACAGAGGCTACCAACCAATCAGGGCAGCAGAGCAACAGCAAGAGTTTGTCTCCCTGTCTCTCTTTATACTATATTCAGGCTCTCTGCCTCAGCCTATCCGCCTTAGGCTATACCCATAATCCCAGAAGTACTCAGACCCATAATCCCATCAGTACTAAAACACATAATATCAAGGATTGTGAATCAAGTCTCAAACTCTAGAAGTCCCACCCCATGACTTCATGAGGCTTTTGGGGGAGAACTAGACATAAACCATAACAGTGGCCCTAAACATTGTGTAAGAAAACCACATATACTTAGGTATACACAACCTAGAGGATCCTGATTCAGACCTGATTACTCTTTATTTGTCTCCAATTCGGTACATTTCAGAGAGGAAGGAGGGGATGAACAAAGCCCTATTTAGCTGATAGATTTGCCAAACAAGAAGACAGAACAGGAGAAGTGAGGCCCGGCCAAATAGCTCAGCAGATTAAAGTTCCTGCAAGCAGGTGCAGGGGCCAGGGTTCAGTCCTCAGGCCTGCCCTGCCAGTCCTACCCCTGGGACATGCGGAGAGGGCAATTGAGACTGCGCATGGTCAATCTAGGGAGGCTGTAAACAGGCAGATCACTCCGAGTGCAAGCTAATACACCGGGAGCACCCTGTAGACCCTTCTCTGAAACACACACACACAAACACACACACACACACACACACGAACAGGAGAGATGAGGGAGCAAAGTAAAACAACAGTACCACAAAACATGGCAATGGATCCATAAGTAGAAGCAAGATTCATCAGAGCATCTTTTTTAAAACTTGGGAATTTCACAGTAAATATTGATAATTATAAATCTTATAAAAAGATTGATAAGATCATATATATATATATACACAAATCCTATATAATTTCATAAGATGTTTAAGAAATATATATATATATATATATATATGTACATATAGTATAAATCATAAGATTTGTATGTTAAAACATACAAAGAAAGTGTCAGCCAGACAGCTCAGCAGGTTAAAGTGCTTCCTTAGGAAGTGCAAGGAACAGGGTTCAATCCTGGCATTCGGTGCCAGCCACACCCCTGGTGCACTTTGAGACGGTGACTAAGACTGGGCATGGTGGTGCGCACCTGCAATCCCAGCACTTGGGAAGCTGAAAACAGGAGAATCTCTGAGTCTGATCTGTGTTGTGAGACCCTGTGGACCCTGTACTAAATACATGAAAAAAAATACAAATAAGATTATGTTTCATGTATTTTGAAAAATTACATCAGAAACAAATTATCTAGCAATGGATTTAGACCATGCTAAAAGTACTAGTGTCCATTATAATGCATTGTAAAGATTTGAAGCGCTTTACTTACTCTCAGTTGATTATCATAACACACAGAAGAGGGCAAGCTACAATTACTAGGAAGATCTGCTCATGTGGAGTGCTGCATTGTATAGTAGAGTTGGCAAATTAGGTGCTACTAAAGTTTATTCCCTGAGTAATTTCTAAAGTACTTAAATTTGATTTTTTAAAGATAAGTTTTGGAAAAGACATTGGTTATTACTTCAAGATGTATTAAAAAGTAACAGTTTTCAAGAATGATTTACTGAGATTTAGATGCAATATTTAAATGAAGTTACCTAAATCTTGCAATAGTGATACATAAATAATGTATATATGTTATAAATATGCAGTAGATGCAAATTTTATTCTTCGTAATCTTTTATAAGTAACTATGTCTTAGACGTTAATTTATAATTTTACATTAATTATGTCTCTATATTCTGATAGCATTCTTTACTGCATGGCGAATTTTATGAAAAGCACACACTCTCAAAACCATGGTTTTTTTCATGACAGCTAGGAATACAATTTATATCATAACTTTTGAAATGTACTAATATTCAAGTTGCATTTAATTTTTTTTTTGTATTCATTGAAGTAAGAAATAATGGCAACCAGGTGAAAAGTACAAAGTATGTCTGAGGTGATAAGGAAACTTGATGAAAGGCAGAAGACAGGGCTGGGAGGGTCGCTTGGTCAGTAGCAGCTGTTACAGGCAATAGCACAAAATGGTCTGGGTATAAGATGTTCACTAGGGGTCCCTTCTACTAGAGGTAAAATACCAAGTACATGCAAGAAAATAACTAGAAGATCAATGACCAAAGCCAAAGCACCAAAGGAGAGTTTCTCTAGGGAAAATGTGTTATAAGCAATATTTGAGTGATTATGCTTTAAAAACAAACTGGAATTATAGCAATTGTCCACACATTGTGTAGGAAAGGTTACACTAAGTAATACTTCTCAGATTTTATCTGCTCAACACATCCACCCAGCCAGGGAGAGGTTTTGCCTCTGTGATTTGCCAACACAGTGATTATAGCATAGCTTCTTGTTTTGTTACAGTGCTAAATGTGTCTTGGTCTCTACAGGTTGTCAAAGGCAATAAATAAATAAATAGATGATAGATAGATGGATAGATAGATAGATAGATAGATAGATAGATAGATCCAATCATTTCCCTATAGTATTTAAAGAAACAGGTAATTCTGCGTTTTCCTTTCAGTGTGTGCTCTGTTAAACATGATAATGTGGCTTTCTAGCTTTCTCACTTTGACTTTCTGATGCGACCATCTCACCTACTCAACATTTCCTTCTGTTTTTAAGGATACAGGGCATAGGTGCCTTCAAAAGGCAAGGTTGAGGCCAGTGAGATAGCTCAGCAGTCTAAAGCTCCTGCTTAGACATGGTTAGGCAACCACAGAGACCACGGTTTAATCCCTTGAACCATATGCCACGGCAGCCCCGCCCTCAGGGTAGGCTGGGCTGGCCACAAAGTACAATACAATACAATACAATACAATACAATACAATACAATACAATAAAGGCTACAATTGAGGAAACATTGTTCAGATGGAGCCCCTAGCACAGCGGTTCTCAATCTGTGGGTCGCGAGCCCAGTGGGGTGAAATGACCAAAACACAGGGGTCGCCTAAAGCCATCAGAAAATACATATTTAAACCCATGCTATGCCATGGTGAAATGTTATTTATTAGAATTAGTAATAAATATTTCTCAACATATGATTAAATATTGTTTTTTGTGATTAATCATTATGTTTAAATTATGTTTGATTTGTAGCAATGAGAATACATAATGCATATCAGGTATTTACATTCTGAATCATAACTGGAGCAAAATTACAGTTTTGAAGTAGCCACCAAAATTATTTTTTGGTTTGGGGTCACCGCAACATGAGGAACTGTATTGCGGAGTCATGGCATTAGAAAGGTTGAGAACCACTGCCCTAGCACTTGGTCTTGCTTAATGAGTTATTTCTGGATGGTTGACCATAGGGCCAATGGTTAGCCACAGGCCTGTGAATGACTCTGAGCCAAGAATGAGAGTCTGAGTCTCAGGGATTAACTGTGGTGAGGCTCCTCAGAAGCTCCCAAGCATTCTGTTTTGGTAACTAACAGTGAACTGCTTCAACTCCAGGGTGGCTGTCATGTTTTATTCATGGGCCATCATAAGAGCCGCCAAACAGATTATCATGTTTACATCAGGCCTCCTTGGAGGGAGAAATTTTTAATAGTTGAACTAGCAGGGTCAGTCAAAAGTGAGATGCCTGCAGGCAGCTGAATAATAAATAAATAAATCAAGTAAGAGAAGGAGAAATGAAATCAAATATCGAGAGTTTAATGGTGTCCTTCAGCAGTCCCCAATCAATATGTTTTTATCTCTTGCTGAAAAAGGTTATATTAAAGTTTCATCACTTTAGCTGCATCTTCCTTTTATTTAGTTTTTTTACAGGATTGAGGAAATATGGAGGGGCGTGGGAAAGTGCAGTGTGTAGAGCACCCACTTCCGTGGGGTTGACAAACCTTTACAAATGTCTATTTTGCTACTGTATCTTCTTAGCAATTGGGTCTCTTGCAGTAATCTAAGTGCCACACGGAGTTGCGCTCTGGTTTCTCTTGGAAATAAATGCACTCCAGCAGGTGTTGTGACATGCAGCAGCGTTTCCCTGCTTCAAGAGTCTATTTCAAAATTGATTTAAAAGGACATGTTACAGTTTGGCAGGGCAGCAGCTTTCCTAGGTTTGCTTGCTTGTTTATTTGTTTGTCTAGAGGGAAATATTTGCTAAAGCCTTGCCTTAGCACAGTCCTACCGCCAAAGGGAG
This sequence comes from Myocastor coypus, assembly GCA_004027025.1. Lineage (NCBI taxonomy): Eukaryota > Metazoa > Chordata > Mammalia > Rodentia > Myocastoridae > Myocastor > Myocastor coypus. Next base: position 62,226 of record PVJA010008452.1, read on the forward strand.
AGAACTGTTTTCTGCCTGGAAGGAAGGACAGGACCTAAGGAGTGAGATCATTCCCAGGAACATTTGCTTTCACTTCAGATGATTTTACTATTAGTATTACAAGGAGAGTTCCTTGGAACTATTCGCAGAATCACAAGGTACCTGACTGAAACTACGTTCTCTGTGGATCCAGGAAAGTATCCTAGAAAGGAAAGGGAGGGACACATCTCCATGTAGAGAACCCTGTGCATTGAAGTTAATAGTGACAACTTCTAGACAGCCTCTTGTTCAGACACTTATGAATTATGATATTGAGAGGATCTCAGAGAAAGTAGGACATTCACGTATTGCCCCGGTAGGAATAGCAACCTCCATTTCCTAGATGGAGATCTGAACAGATGAAAGACCCAGTGTTCAACTGTCACTACTCACTCCAACGGTAAATTGATAGTTGTCTCATAAGCATCTTCAAGTTGGAGTTGAGATTAGGAATGCCTTCATGGGCATTTATGGCCTTTATACCTGAATAAGAAGTGAAGTGTGTCTAACTTAGATATCAATTAATTTTTAAAAGAACAACAGAGAAAGACCAAAAACCTTATCAGACATATAGAAAAATCATAACAGATAGCATTTTTAAAGGAAAATGATGCTTATATTAGGACACTTCCTCTGCGCTGAGTGTTTATGTTCTTCATTAATCAATATTTGTATAGAACACTTTTAACTATATCTATATGGTAGATTTTACTAATTGTTAAAGATATATTGTTTCCATTTATGTTTGAAAGATATTTTCAAAAAATCCTGTGCAGAGTTGATGATGAATCTCTTCTATGTCTCTTCTATGATACAATAAAAATGCCCTCGTTATCTGAGTACAGAGTTTTGTGATTTTTGTTTTGCAGGGCTGGTGGCTGGAACCCAGGGTCTTGCATGTGCTGAGTAAGTACATCTCCAGCCCTTTGTCATTTTTCTTTCCTCCTCCCACTCTGACTGTGAGACTGGTGTGCGAGAGAAATGTTAGCTGTTAGCTTCTGGGGTGTGTGAGTGTATGTGTGTGTGTCCTAGGGCCCAAACCTAAGGTCTTGTGCACAAGGGTTTGTGGCGAGTGATAAGTGCTCTATCACTGAATTACATCATTAGTTCTAATTCGTTTTTAAAATTATGATTTCATCATTAAGTTCAGTGCTTGGTACAGTGCAGGAACTATGTGTGTGTGTGTCTTTATCACAAGTAATAGTTATCTGCATATATATATGCAACAATATATGTGTATATACATATGTATTCTGACTGATATATTCAACAATATACATACATATATATTCAACAAAAGGAGATGAATTGTAGAAAAGACATGATATTTAGAGATACTTTTAAGTCTATGGAGGGACAGAGGAAAAGTAACATCATCATTCATAGACCAAAGTAAAGCTGCTTCCTTATAGTGTCTGAATTATCTCTCTCCTCATACAGCTTTTTAGAGTTTGGAAATTTAGCATATGTACTTTACAATCACTCTCTGGTAAGCGAGGCAATCACTGAGAAATTTCTTGAATCTCTGCCTGGTTAGGGAAACTCTTGAGAATTGAAAGAATTTGATTCACAAAAAAAGTTTTAGTATCATTCATGCAATGCATATTCTAATCTCTACAGGCTGCATATTTTTTAAAAAGCCACTGATTATTTCAGAGGAAGCGCATCAACACTTCAACATTATTATGGTGAAAATAAAGCAATATTATAGGCTTCTCTTCTTGAACTGTTTTTTTCTTTTCTGACAGGAAGGGACACACACACACACACACATGCGTGCTTGCATGCATGCAAGTTTTAAATGCCCTTGAATTATGAGAACAGTGGAGAATATTTTTATTTTAAAGCTTCGGTATAGTTTGCCCTCTTACGCCGCTTGTTTTGGAAACCTAAGGCATATGTAAAGTTGTAAAGAATAACCAGATACATTTTTTTTAAAGAATAGTCATACTTCTGCTTGCTCATTTGAGAAATGTCCCTTTGAGAATTAATTCTAAGGCTTTGCACTGGGCAGTAGGGAAAATGCAAAGATTTTTTCAGATCTAAGCAACCTAGCAGCACAGATTGCAAAAGAAAATTAAAACAGGGCCCGGCGGGATGGCTCAGTGGTCTAAAGCGCCTGCTTGGGAAAGCTTGGGCAGCTTCAGGGGCCGTGGTTCGATCCCCAGCACCACATGCTGCGCCAGCCGTGCCCTTGGGGCGGGCTGAGCCGGCCATAAAAATGAGTGAATAAACAAACAAAGGTTCTGAAACAAGAAAAAAA
>PVJA010008453.1:6449-64487 GCA_004027025.1 Myocastor coypus
AAAAAAAAAAAAAAAAAAAAAAAAAAAAAAAAAAAAAAAAAAAAAAAAAAAAAAAAAAAAAAAAAAAAAAAAAAAAAAAAAAAAAAAAAAAAAAGAAACTCATGAGCTAAAAGCGAAAGGATGGAAAACAATACTATGACCAGCACCTGAAAAAAAAAAAGCAGGGGTAGCAATCCTGTTTACAGACAGTCTAAACTTCAAACCAAGATTGATAAAAGGAAATAAAGAAGGCCACTTACATACTGGTTAGGAGAAAAATTCAAGATGAAGAGGTAACACTCATAAATACATATGGACCAAACACCGAGAACACAAAGTTATATAAGACAAATCTTAATGGACATAAAATATCTAATATCCAATACCACCATCTTAACAGGAGACGTTAACACTCCTTTATCCTAAAAAGATAGGTCAAGCAGACATAACATTAGCAAAGAGGTCACAGAACTGAATCAGAACTTGGAACAGCTGGACTTGTTGAACAAACACGGAGTGTTCCACCCAACCACTTCTGAATACACATTTTTTTTTTCTGAATACACATTTTTTTCAGCTGGATTTGGAACATTTTCCAAAATAGACCACATACTACTGCATAGGTCATGCTTAACTATATGCAAGCAAACAGAAATTATCTCATGTATATTATCTGACCACAGTGCCATGAAACTGGAAATAAATGACAACAGAAACCACAAGAAGCCCAGAAACACATGGAAATTAACACCCTTCTGAGCAACCAGTGGGTTACAGATGAAATTAAACAAGAAATTAAACAATATCTACAATATAATGAAAATTGAAACTCAACCTACCAGAATTTATGGGATGCAATGAAAGCAGTTCTTGGAGGGAAATTTATAACTCTAATCTCTGAACACGTTAAGAAACCAGAATGGGAACAAATAAATAAAGTCATGCAGCACCTAAACCAACTAGAAAAGGAGGAAAATGTGAAACCAAAAGCTGAAAGACAAGAGGAAACTATAAAGATTTAGCAGAAACTAATTCAATTGCGACAAAGAAAACAATACAAAGACTTAATGAACCAAAAAGCTGGTTCTTTCAAAGATTAAATAAAATTCATAAGCTCCTAGATACCCTCATCAGAAAGAGGAAAAAAGAACTCAAATTAAAGCAAAAAGGAATGAAAAGGGTAAAATTAATACAGACCCAACAGAGATTCAGAGGATCAATACTAGCTACTTTGAGAATCTTTACTCTCACAGAATTGAAAACACAGAGGAAACGGACAGGTTCCTAGAAAGGTACAAATTGCCAAAACTGAATCAAGAAGATATAAGAATTCTCAATAACCTAATAACAGTCAATGAAACATAAAATGTAATAAAAAGCCTGCTGACAAAGAAAAGTCTAGGCCTTGATGGACTCACCACTGAATTCTACAAGAAATTTACAGAAGACATAATCCCAATACTCCTCAAACTCTTCAATGAAATTACAGAGGATACAATCCTCCCAAAATCATTCGTAGAGGGAAGTATTACACTGATACAAAAACCAGAGAGAAATGCAACTAAAAAAGATAACTAGAGGCCAGTTTCTCTCATTAAAGTAGATGCAAAAAACCTCAATAAAATCCTCACCAATTGAATACAGCAAATCATCAATGAGATTAAACACCATGACCAGGTAGGATTCATCCTATGGATGTAAGGATGTTACAATATATGCAAATCTATAAATGTAATATACTATATCAATAGAGCCAAAGCCAAAAATTACATGATTGTCTCAGTTGATGCAGAAAACACTTTTGACAAAGTCCAGCAATCATTCACGTTCACAGTCCCACAGAAAATTGAAGTAGAGAGCCTCTATCTCAATCTAATAAAAGTGATCTATGACAATCCAACAGATAATATAATTCTAAATGGGGAAAAACTGAAGGCTTTTACTCTCAGATCACATACAAGGCAAGGGTGTCCTCTCTCACCACTCCTATTCAGTATAGTTCTAGAATCATTAGCTACAGCCATTAGAAAAGAGAGAGAAATAAAAGGAATAAATAGGGAAAGGACAAGTTAAATTATCGTTATTTACAGATGATATGATAATCTAATTGAAGGTCGCAAGAAACTCAACCAACAAGCTACTAGAATTAATACACAAACTCAGTAGCATAGCAGGATACAATGTCAAAACAAAAAAAGTAAATTCCATTCCTCTGCACAGATAACAAACACACTGAGAGAGAAATTAGAGAAACAATACCTTTTACAGTTTCACCAAGGAAACTGAAATACCTGCAAATTAACCTAACTAAAGAAGTAAAAGACGTTTTTAATGAAAACTACAGTACTCTGAAAAAAGAGATTCTAGAGAATTTCAGAAAATGGAAAGATATTCCTTGCTCCTGGATAGGAAGAACCAACATTGTGAAGATGGCCATACCCACTAAATTGTCATACAGATTTAATGGAATTCCTCTCAAAATACCATCAACATACCTCACAGACCTAGAGAAATCTTCCCTAAAATTTATTTGGAACCATAAAAAACCTAGAATTGCAAAGACAGTCCTGGGCAACAAAGACAAAGCAGAACACATTACAATTCCTGATCTAAAGTTATATTACAGCCGGGCGTGGTGGCGCACGCCTGTAATTCCAGTGCTTGGGAGGCTGAGGCAGGAAGATCAGTGCGAGTTCGAGACCAGACTGGGCTACAAAAATGAGCTCAAGGCCAGCCTGAGCTGCATAGCGAGACTCTGTCTCAAAATGACAATAAATAAATAAATAAATAAATAAATAAATAAATAAATAAATAATAAAGTTATACTACACAGCTACAGTGATAAAATCAACATGGCATTGGAAAAAAGTAATAGACCTGAGTATCAGTGGAATAGATTAGAAGATGCAGAAGCAAATACAAACACACACAACCACCTTATCTTCAACAAAGGGTCAAACATGTTTACTGGAAGAAAGACAGCCTCTTTGACAAATGGTGCTGGAAAAACTGGCTCTCTAACATGCTGAAAACTAAATCTTTACCTAGGTCTATCACCATGCGCTAAACTAAAGTCAAAGTGGATTAAAGATCTAAATATTAAAAGAGAAACATTAAATATCCTGGAAGAAAAAGTGGAAGAAAATCTTCAAGACATAGGGGTAGGCAAACGGTTCATGGACAAAAATCAAAGTGCACGCTTAACAGTTGAAGGGATCAACAGCTGGAAACTCCTTCAGCTAAGAAGCTTTTGCACCTCAAAAGAAATTACCAACAGAGTGAAAGGACAACCCACAAATTTCAAAAAGATTTTAACTACAAGTATTCAGACAAAGCTCTTCTATCTAGAATTCATAAAGAACTAAAAATCATTAAGATCCCAAAGAACCAATCCAGAAATGGGCATCTGAGATGAACACACACTTCTCCAAGAAAGAAATTCAACAAGCCTATTAGTACATGTAGAAATGCTCCACATCACTAGTCATTTGGGAAATGTAAATTAAAACAACACTTGCATACCATCTCACTCCAGAAAGAATGGTTATCATAAAGAAATTAGCCAACAATAAGTGTTGGAGAGGCTGGGGAGAAAAAGAAACCCTCCCCTACTGCTGATGCAAATGCAGGTGGGTGCAACCATTATGGAGAGCAGTGCGAAGACTCCTTAAAAAGCTAGAGCTGGAAATCTCATTCAGTCCAACTATACTCCTACTCAAAATTTTCCCAGAAGAACTGAAAACATCATACCATAGTGATATCTGTGCACCTATGTATATATTGTATATACCCAATATGTATATATTGTAATAGCCAAATCTTGCAAACACCCAAAATGCCCATCATCTGAAGAATGATTGAAAAAGATGTGATTTTTTTATGCAATAGAATATTATTCAGCTATAAAGAATGATAAACTAGAAGACTTCATATATAAGTGGATGTATCTTGAACATATACTCATAAGTGAAATAAACCAGACCTACCTATGTGGATATTGTACAGGCTCCCTAGTGTAAGAACCCGAAAAATGAAATAGAAATGGAAAGGCATAACACAACTGAATGGAAATCAAGGACTTAAAGGTTAAACAATGAAGTCACTGCAAGCAGAAAACATAGGAAACATGGCAGGAGCAAAACAATGTGCATGGATGAATTAGATAACGGTCCTAAAATCCTCCAAAAGATTTATCACTCTGGGGATAGTAATGTGTAATGCTAAAACTATGCATGGAATGCCTATCATTCTCGTCTTTTAGACGTGTATTGCTTCTAATGTAATTTCAGTTACTACTATACACTTTCTCAAGTAAATGGTTGGTGTGCAAGAAAACAAAAAATGGTATTAAATGAGAGTAAGAGACTAGGAAAAATACCAAAGGATTGACAGACTACAATTTTGTATATGCTTAGATTTGTAAATTTCTGTGTAAAAATATGTAACTGCTTTTATCCCATTCTATAGAGATTTATTAGAATATCAGTGATTGATAGATAATATGAATTTCAAGTTAAGTCTAAGATGCTTGATACTCAGAAAGACAGTAATGTTAAGCTCAACTACCTATGTTATAGAGTAATAGTATCACTAAACTTTTCTTCTGGAGGGTTAAGAACATAAGTTCTTAACTTATATTAACTTTTAAACCTACAGACCAAAAACTAGAGAAAAAGAAAGACTACAAGGACAGCCAATATTTTGGCCCTAGGCCTTTAAGATCAGTGAGGACTCAGAACATAAGAGAACCAGTGCTATAACATCCTATAACTCAGCCGGGCGTGGTGGCTCACGCCTGTAATCCCAGCACTTGGGAGGCTGAGGCAGGAGGACTGGTGTGAGTTCGAGACCAGCCTGGACTACAAAGGTGAGCGCAGGACCAACCTCAACTGCATAGCGAGACCCTGTCTCAAAAAGACAAAAAAAAAAAAAAAAACATCCTATAACTCAGTGGTTCCCAAATTTTCTGTTCAAGGAAATTTTGGGGCTACAGAGGAAAGGGATTGAAGATATACAGTGTACCTAGGGAGAAACATCTAGAGAGAAAACATTCTCTCCCACTTTCACAATGAGTAAATTGGTCAAATAATAGTCATAATTCATCCAGATGAGTGACACTGACAACAGTTCTGCAAAGCACTTTACTTGGTTTCAAAGTAAGTCCTTAGGTGATTTGACTGACCCTGGGAGGTACAAAAGTTCCATGTTTTGTTGTACAGGTCTTGCTTTAACCACCCAGTAGAAAAGAAAAGTTTAACCACAGGCATAAAACATAAAGCTAGATTAGTATGCTGAGGCCGGGCGTGGTGGCACACGCCTGTAATCCCAGCACTCGGGAGGCTGAGGCAGGAGGATCGGTGCAAGTTCGAGACCAGCCTGGGCTACAAAAGTGAGCTCAAGGCCAGCCTGAACTGCATAGTGAGACCCTGTCTCAAAAAAGACAAAAAAAATAAAAAATAAAAATTAAAAAAAAAATAGATTAGTATGCTGAGCTGTAAAAGGCTTAAATCAACAGCTTCCATCATTGCCAGTCTTGCAATAACTCACTGCGATTATGGAACACTGGATTATGTATACAATTACTTTCTCTTAGTTCAGTGAGAAGAATTTTTTGTACCAATAATTATTACAAAATTTATCACATCTATACCCTGTGCTCTGTATAGCTACTAGGAGGGCAACAATATGCATTATACCAAATACTGGAAATGTACTACTAACATGTTTTGAAACTGTCACATTGTTATTTTTTATTAAATGCAATAAAAATTTTAGAAAAACAACTTTATGGGACATATAGTCTTACCCCCCCCCCCAATTTTACAGATCAGGAAACCAAAATTCAACTTTCTGATAGCCAATCAACTAGCGAACTTGGGTACCAAACTTAGAAGGAAATAGTCTAAATCTTCCTTTATTTTGTACCTTCCAAGGTGATAGAAAAATTGATTTATGCCTTTGAAATAAAAATATGTCTCTGTGACCTTTGAAAAATCTCATTATTGTTCTAGGAGACCAACTGCCTAGCCATGACCGAAGTGCCTTCTAAGGTCATATATCCTGACTTCTATTTCTCGTCTATGGTATGGAAGATGACAAATATGAGAAATACATATGCTGTGTCTGGAAAGACAAAAGCAGTGAACCAGGAAATACACAGGCTTCCATATACAGATGGACATGTGCCTCTAATTTCACATGACATCAAGTAATGCACATTATGATTTCATAGCCTATTAGTTTATATCAGTGTCTACTATAGAATAGAATGGAGTATCTTAAATGAATGTATGAGATAAACGAATATTGTAAATAGCTTTAGAATACATCCACAGACCTCTATCCATTCACCTATTCATTTATTTTTATTTCTTTATTTTTTTATTTTAGGGAAGAGTCTATGGGGTGTTCAGGGTCTCACTACTAGATCAGATTCATAGTGATCTGCCTTTTTACAGTCTCCCAAGATCTGGGATTACAGGAGTACACCACCACACCCAGGCTCAATTGCCATCTCAGCGGGACTGGCATGGCAGGCCTAGGGATCAACCCCGGGTCCCTGTGCCATTTAGCAGGAATTTTAACCGACTGAGCTATTTGGTCAGCCCACATTTCTTTATTTTTTAAGGATACATTAAGTGCCTGTTATGTTAGGTAAGTACCAGTGCCATGCTTAGTTCTGGGGTATAATTGTTGGGCAAAAACAAACACATCACACTGTTTTGCAGCAGTCATTCTACCAAGGAGGATAATCACCAAGAAATAACACAAACAATTCTATCATCCCACCCAAAGCAAAGTTCTATGAGCCTCCAAGGAAAACCTCTGACCTAGATAGTAAAGTCAAGGAGAGCTTTCTAGAGGAAATAGCGTATAAGCTACAAACTGGTGGATGTGCTGGAGCTAGCCAGGAAGGAGGAAGGAGAGAGAGAGAGAGAGAGAGAGACAGAGAGACAGAGAGACAGAGAGACAGAGAGAGAGACAGAGAGAGAGACAGACAGACAGAGAGTCAGAGGCAGAGACAGAGACAGAGACAGAGAGACTTCCAGGGAGAACCAAGAGGTTGTGTAATGGCCCTGAATTAGGGCAAATCACTGCATAGGGTTGGATTTGGGCACCTTGAACAATGAAATCAACTGCAAAAGTTTCCACTTTCAATATTGCTGCTTATCCTTCCTAAAAATATCAGGTCTTCAAAAAATCTTATAATAAAATATATTTACATGCAGAAAGGTACCCCAATGACAGTGTATAATTTAATGAACTCTCACAAAATGCATCTGCCCATACAACTACCACCCGTATCAAGAAACAGTGTTACTAGACCTCCGAATCCCCTGCTGTTTCCCGCTTTAGTATATGTGCTGCCAAAGTGAACACATCCCTGTTGTTTCCACCCAACTTTCCCCAAGCCCACCCTAGGGATGGCTACTTCCAAAAGCCTGTATCTGTATTCCTACACTTTAACTCCACATAAATGGAGTCATATCACATGTGCTTTTGGGTTTGGATTTGTTACTTTATGAGCTATATCCCCATTGTGCATGTACTTGAAAACTGATTTCTACTGCTACATAGTATTTTATTGATTATTTCCCAAATCATTATCCTCTGTTGATGACCATCAAATTGTTTCTAGGCTGGAGCCATTGTAAACAAATTCTCATGCTTGTCTCTGGATGTGGTGAATTAACTAATGGTCAACTTGGAACACCTAGCTGAACTGAGTCAGCATGGTGTTGGGAGTGAAAGATCTACCTGAGGATTATTGCCAACAACATAAAAGGAGAACTGGAAGGGAAGATTCTCCTGGAAAAACTCACCATGCTGGTTTTCCTAACATGAACTCAGCTGTTCTCATAGTTGGAGGAGGTTGGGTCCTCACTGTTGCTGAGGATGACTGCGGGTCTCTTCAGGAAAGCTCTGGTTCTTACCTAGAGTATCACTTCCTGGCTCCAGTGCAGATTCCTCACCCTGCAGGCACAGATCCTTCACCTCACATGCGCAGACTTTTTAGTTTCCAGCACTGACCTTTGGGCCTTCCCAAGTGCAGAGCCTTGGTACAGATTTGCATGAGACATTGTTGTGGCCTCTCGGGCTCTAAATGGACTCATGGAAGATGCCGTCATGGGCTCTAGGTCTCAGCTGGACCCGTGCGAGACACTGCCATGGGATCCAGGTCCTCAGCTGGCTTTTTTAGGTCTCTAATGCATGGAAAGATCTCCTATACTCTTTCACATTTGACTTTTGATGTAAATACCATAAAATAATCCTATAAATTATTTTTCATATATTAAAGCTATTCCTTTCCAAGCCTTGGCGATAACACTGGGGCTCAATGAGTGGCCTTCTATTGGGTAGATGAGACAGAAGTAGAATTTCTGCACAGAGCAGGTGCCATGCTCAACTTCAGTAATACAAATAAGAACATTTAAAAAGCAATGATGGGGAGACAGGGAGATAACTCAGTGATCTAAGTGCCTGCCTATGCAAACACAAATACCTGGGTTCAATTCCCCATGTTACAGGTTATGCTGGCCCAGCCCAGGGCACACTGAGCTGGCCACAAGGACTGCGCACTACTGTAATCCCAGTGCTGGGGAGGCTGAAACAGGAGGATCACTATCAGTCCAAGCTGTGTAGTGAAATCCTGTACCAAATACATCTTTAAAAGCAATGGTAGGCCAAGGATATAGTTCAGGGATACAGCACCTGCCTGGCAAACATGAGGCCCTGAGTTTGATTCCCAGTATCAAAAACTAAAACAAAATAAAATTAAGCAATGGTGAGTGTAGTGGTTGGTACATTGTGTCAACTTGGCTGAATAACTCAGTGGCCCAGTTCCCTGTTGCTGGGAGCCCTGCTCTGGGGTACAATTGGTTCCTCCCTGGAGCATGACCAGAGCCTGCCTAGGATATGATTGGCTCCTCCCTAGAGTGGGATCATGGGCCCATCCTGGGGTATGATTGGTTCCACCCTAGGGCACAATGGGCCCACGTCAGAATGACTGAGCACAAAGAGACTTTTTAAAAGGGCTGAGGAAGGAGTCAAGACATCACTTCATCGGAGAAGCTTCAGTCTTTACATTCAGCCTGGACCTCATTGTCTGGCTTGCAGCGCAGACTCTTCAACCCCCAGCTTGGATCTTTCACCATCCATCGCAGACTCTTCAGCGTCCATTACAGACACTTCAGTCTTCCATCACAGACCCATCAACTGACAGATAGACTTACATGGAGTGCTGCAGTGAAGTCCAGACCTCGGGTTTGACTTTTTCAGTCCAGAGCATGCAGACGCCTTCTGCATGCTTCCTCATCTGACGCTGTGGCTGACTATTGTAAGCCAATTTTATAATTCCTTATAGATTGTATATTTTGTGTTAATCTGCATTCCTTATAGTATATCTGTTCTGTTCCTCCAAGTAAAACCCTGACCAGTGAGCCAGCCTACAGAAGTTCCTATGAGGATGACATAGTGCCTCCAGGAGACAGTGAAGAGGCAGAGGGTGGTACCCACCCCATTATGACCCCTCTCCTCTAAATCCAGCCCCAAAGTCCACAGTGTTCCTAATTATCTCTAGGAGAAAAATAGACACACAAGAAAGCAAACTGCTTCTCTTAGAGGCATTTTTCCACCATATGACCCAGTTTATTCCCTTTGTTGTGTCTATAACTTTCTGAAATTATTATTTTCTTCTAACTTGTTGAACATGTGCCCCAGTGGCTCCTAGATTCCTAGCACATACTAGGTTTTGGGGAAATCACTGGGATGAGTGAATGAAGGAATGAATGAGTTAAATGAATCCTTAGGTGAGCCAGCTTCAGGGTAAGGGCGCATGGGCCATCTTCTCTGGGCTCCATGTGCTCCTTTGATCTCAGGGGGTCCAAGTACTGTGGACTTCTCCTTGGCTTATCCCTGAGTGCCTGCAGCTGGAGTGCTGCCTCCTCTGGCCCTTGGCCCTGCGCCCGAGGATGCTGTGACGGTTGAAGTGTAAATGTTCTGCCAATGATTGACTGAGGCCCCCCTGGCTGCACATTTCCAGGAAGTGCTATGAATGCCTCACTAACAAAAGCCCCACAGGCTATCGTCATGTTTCCCTCCCTAGGGGATCAGGATAAGAACAAGTCTTTTCACCATTGATCCTTGAGGGTCAGAAAAGAGGTTCGTGAGTACAAGTTGCACTGCAGTTGGTGTGTGTCATACCATCTCCTCTTTGTCATACCTTTCCAATAAATGATAACTGAAATCATTTAGTCTGTTGTTTTTGTTTTTTTTTTTTTTTTTAAGAACCTTTATTTGTTTATTCACTCATTTTTATGGCCGGCTCAGCCCGCCACGAGGGCAGGGCTGGCGCAGCATGTGTTGCTGGGGATCGAACCGCGGACCCTGAAGCCGCCCAAGCTTTCCCAAGCAAGTGCTTTAGACCACGGAGCCATCCCGCCAGGCCCCTCATTTAGTCTGTTTAGAAAACAAGAAATTAGAAGTCCAGGTCTTCAAGGCTTGCGCTAAATTAGTTCCTGCAGCTGGTGTTTGTCCTAAAACCCCGGTATCTTGTGTCCCAGCCTTGGCTCTTTCCTTGGTTTGGAGTAATGCTGACAAAGGGGCTAAGAAAGCCTAGCAGAGCATGAGCCAGTCCCTAACTGACTCTTGCCTGCAGTGACACCTTGCAATTCTATCCTCTTCAAATTCAGAAAACCGTGAAAACTTAATTCCTCTAAGCACTGAACTAGAGTCAAGAAGCTAACAGTTTATTAATAATAAGCACATCTGCCATTTATTTAGAATACAAAACAATGTAGAGCAGATCTTGACAATCTACAGCCAGTTTGATGGTGCCATGTTTGATTTTTATGGATAAAACCAGTTGTGTTAGGGCCCGGCGGGATGGCTCAGTGGCCTAAAGCGCCTGCTTGGGAAAGCTTGGGCGGCTTCAGGGACCGAGATTCGATCCCCGGCACCACATGCTGCGCCAGCCCTGCCCTTGGGGTGGGCTGAGCCGACCATGAAAATGAGTGAATAAACAAACAAAGGTTCTGAAACAAGAAAAAAAAATATATTAATATTAATAATAATAATAATAATAATAAAAACCAGTTGTGTTAGTTCATTGAGAGATGGCTGTTTACGTACTGTATCAGCAGAATGTGTAGTTGTCATGCAGATTTTCTTACTGGTTTAAAATACCTGCTGCCTGGTTCTTCTCAGAAAACTTTTGCTGACCCTTCTGCCTCCCAGCTGGCATGCTTTCAGGAAGCTATTCTCCCTTTCTGTGCCCCTATTGCTCCACCTGTAGAAGCACTTCCCACACCAGATTGTTGTTAAGTAGGAGAAGGGGCTAGAGCACAGCGCATGCTGCAGAGATGGGACCTGCCCTGTGTCTTGCAAGCATTGTATCATCTTCCCAGCAGAACTAGGAGACAGATATTTTCCTCTTTGCACAGCTAAGGAAACTGAGGTGTGACAAGCAGAAGTGACCGTTTCTCAGGTGGGTAGCGAGGATGCCGCTACCCTTGCTACAGATTCAGAGGGGTGTGCTGCCCTGCTGACGCTCGGAGCCTCTTTACTGGACCTGAGGATGCAAGTGAGAGGGTCCCTCCCTCATCGCTGCTCTTAAGAGACAGCGAGGGGCAAATGCCATCCAGAGAAGTGACAGGAAACTGCGGGCATTCAGGAGCATTGAGTGGGCCAAACTTCCTGAACTGGGGGTGGTCAGGGAGGTGACAGTGAAGCTTCCTGCAGAGGAAGGGAAGTCCCAGGGTTAGGTTTGGGAATCTCAGAGGCCTTAAGGCCCTTCTCTGCAACCTCACACATGGTCTGAAAGTTGCCACATGATCACTTTGTCACCAATCCAAGCAGTTGGGTCTCACAGTTCCCTCAAGAGGAAGGATATGCCAGTACTGGAGCCACTGCACAGATACAGTTGTAGACAAGGTAAACAGAGTTTCTCCTTTGTTCACAGCCCTCCCCAAAGCCACACATCACATGGGGCTCCTTGCTTAGGGCCAGCCAGTCCTCACTATTAAAATCTTTATCCAGCGTCCAGCAGTGAAACAAGCAGCAGGGATCTCCCTCCTCTTTCTCACCCCATCTCCTCCTCACACACCCCTTCCACACGCTTGTGGGGCACCTGTTACACAACCACCCCTTCTGCAGCATCTTCCTGAATGAACTTGTCTTGTGTTCCTTGAGCTCCACCCCTTTTGCTCATTCAGGGAACTGTGCGGCACCCTGAAGGTTGAGGAGGACTACCTACAGAGGGACCCCTCCTTAACTTCTTGCCATAACAATCAAGACTAATGGACATTTACTATATGTCAGACCTAGGAGCATTCTGCTAGCACAGAAAGGGGTTGCTAGGTTTTTTTAAATTTATCAGTTTTGTTACCCATCCATGCATTATCTGACCACCCTTACACGTTTATATGTAACTTTTTAAACATTGAGATATGTACTAGAAACACACCAAATTCTCCAAATAGCTCCTACATCATGATAGGGCTGGACATATGACAGGCTGGTAAGATGCGGGCGAGTGCTGAGTGCACGGAAGTAATGGGGATGTAAGCTAGTGTTTGGCAGACACCTTACTCTTAGCCTCTTTTTCTCTCATCTCTTGATCTTTTTTGGCTACCTAGTGGCCTGGGGTCCTACTCAGATCTTCTAAAGAACAAGGCTTTGATGAGGAGTGCAATTAGGAGCCCAGTCTCTGGTATCTGGGAGCTTATAGGCCATGCACCCTTCCTTTTATCTTTTGGTGTTTCTTAGCCCATCAGCTGAGATGCAAGCTATGGAAAAGACAACAGTATAATCACCAATCTGGCAAACTGACTGCAGGTAGAAGTAATGCCTGCCACTTCCAAGCGATGACCACCACCTCTGCTAAGCTCCAGACTTCTCGCCCCAAATGCCAGCTAAATACAGAAGAATAAGCAGAAGGCTCCCAGGCCACAAAAGAAGGTAGAGCCACGACCTTAAGGAGTCTATGTCCCCGAGAACCCATGTTGGTCAGAGCCTCGGGCTGCCCAGCAGACTTTCTATAAGCATCCAAGTGACATGAAATTGAGTGCCATTACCTTTGCAGCTTATGGGCTCCGACCTGTTGCCCTCAAAAAATAGCTTCAACTCTGGAGCCTTCTTGATGTCAAACTCCTTCTTAAGCTCCTTCTCCACTGTGATGTCCACTTTGCCAAAGCCAATCCCGTTCTTGCCTTTGCCCATCATCCTCACAGCTTTGCCCAGCTCTTGTGCCAAGTTCCTGGATTGCCTGGAGGACGGGTTGTCTGAAAGAACAAGCAGGAGGAAAGGCTAAGCCAGGCTTCTTCCCCGACCCACATCCAGTCCCAGAACTCCGGGCTTCACCTGTGCTTGCTGCTAAGGAGTAAGTTTCAGAAATACAAGAGGTCATGTTTTTCCGTCTCGTAAAATGAGGATCATCGTAGTGGCTGCTGGGAGCTGCTGAAGCTGGAAATTGATCCTATGTGGAGAGCGGGATGAGGTCTCATTGCCTAAAGCAGTTAAACTAACTTAGTCTTGAGAAAAACATCCTGCCTAGATACGTGAGCTCTTAGTCGCCAGGCAACCTTGCGTCTTGCCACTTTGTCAGTACGAACAAACATACCCCCTACTGTTTGAGGGCCCTTGCCTCTGAGGCAAGGTCCACCGCCTGGTGAATCCTCTAGCCCTTTTGCCCCAGAGTCCACCAAAAGAAACCAACTGATCCCTACAAAGGGCTCCTTCACAGACTTGTCAAGATTCAGATGAGATTTATGTCATGGTTAATAATGCTAATTATTTTCTAGAGTTTTATGTGCATTAAGTGATTTGTTCTTTCAGATAACTTCGTGGGACAGATGTTATTATTACACTTTCAAGCATATAAGTGAAGAAAGCAAGGCACAGCGGAGTGATCTGCTTGACCAAAGAGAAGGCCTAAGTATGAACAACTCAGGATGGCTGCAGAGCTGTGGCTCTCTGACCTCCATCTCCACCAGGCCTGTGAAACAGTTTAATACCTGGCACTCAGCAAGGGCACAATACATAACAATCGCTACTTTCTGTGGCTAGAAATTAGAGGACGAGAGAAGGAACAGAAGCGCCAGAAGTGGAGAAGGATTTCCTGAGCGCCATCTGGTGGAATGTCCTGAAATTGCCCGGCTGAATTGGGCCCCTCTGGAGGTCTGGAGCTACATCCCATGTGCAGGGAGTTTCTTCCGGGAAAGACGACAGGTGTGGAGGGCGGAGGTGGGGCTACTGTCATGCTCCCCTGCCTCCCTGAGCCCACCCCTTTACAGGAGGGGTCACTGAAGCAATCTGACACTCTCCATAAGGGATCTGACGCTGATTCCTTGGCCCCTCAGATTGTCAGGCAGTAAGGCAGGCCCAGGGAGACAGCTGTAAGAACAAATCTTTCTAGCCTAAATGGAGGGGACTGAATGGGTCCTCTGCTTGCTTTTCTTCCTCCTGATAAGACTGTATCACTGCAGACCCCTCATCGCTCCAGTGTCTGAACAGGGCTGAGCAGAGGCAGACCGCTAGACCACTTTCAAAGCCCACTAACGTGGAACATTTGGAGAAAGTACAAATCATCTCTGTAGGAACAGTCCAACTCCTACAAAGAAATCTTTTGTACAGAACGGCTCTGAATGTTACAGACAAGGGAATGGAAGCCAAGAGGTCTTCCTGCCAGTAACCCTTACTTTGAGACTCAATTCCAAGGCCACCTGACTCAGAGATCCATGCTCCAATTGACCAGTTGGCACCCACCAGCTGCCAGCCAGCACCCTGCACTAATACAGAACCCAAAGCCTGAGAGTGACTGCTTTCATGAACCTCCCAATCGATGGGCAGGACAGGGAACTTCCTGCCTCCTCTGTAGGTCAGTGTCTCCCTGCTGCCTGCTTCACCCCCATCATGGCCTTTATACTCTCGTGCATCACCACTGGCAGGTGCTGACTCGGTGCCAGCTGCTGGACTGCGGCCTCTCCTGTGGTTTTATGGGAATTTGGACTCAAGGTTGCTGAGTGACAGAACTCAGGGCAGGAGCTGAGAGTGAGCGAACCCAAGGCTGCATCAAAATTCCATTCAAAGCCCACGACTCTGGGGGCCTGAAGGGGAGGTCAGAAGACCAGGACAACTAGAATGCTGTCATCTGAGAACTAAAAGGATGGGACCTGACAATGACAGCCATGGGGATCTGCTCATCTCATTTGTTCGCTAGTTCAACAAATCTTTTTTGAGCTATGTCATGCATCCAGCACTATTCTAGGCACTGAGGCAGATACACTGAACAAATCATAAAAATCCCTGCTGTCATTAGAAAAAGGAGGAAATACACAAATTAAAGAAATGGGTTGGTGATAACTACTAGGGAGAAAAATATAAACAGAATTGGGAGTTGAGGATGTCTGGGAAATTGTTGAGTTTAAGTAAAAAAATTAAGGAAGGCCTCACAGAGAGGCAGACTGAAGGAGGCGAGGGAGCCAGCCGTGGGAGGTATCTGGCAGTGGAATGGAGGAAGAGGAAGCGCAAAGGCCCTGGGGTAGGGTGTGTGAGGCCTCTGAGGAATGGCAACTGTGGTGAGGCTGACGCAGAGGTGGAGGGGTGGGGATGACATGGGACCTTGCAGCTCACTAGATAGACTGTGACCTTTCTTCTGCAGAATGTGCAATGTCACCAGGGTTTGAAGGAGAGTCAGGTGCGATTTGATTTACTCTTAAACTGGATTTATCTCAAAACTATATGAAAATTATACCTAGAGGAAAATGAAGGGGCACAGGGAGACCAGCCGACTACAACGATCCTCGTCTTAGTTACTCTTCTCTCTTTGCTGAGATAAATACTCGACGCTCAAAATGAGGGAAGGAAAGGTTTATTGAGCTCACAGTTACTGCAGGTTTCAGTCCATATTCAGCTGGCTCCAAAGTAGACTGGCACACGGCAGAGGGCAACCTTCCATGGTGGTGGGCTAATGTCGTAGCCTGACCATTGTAACTTCATTGCTAACCGCTGTGACTCCATCTTGACCTTTTATTATTGTTGCCATTTCCCTGTTCTGTGTGTGCCGCTTCCCCTGTGCCCCACTTTGACAAATATCAGTTGCCCAACCACATAATGTTATAAATGTCCTGCTGCCTGAGTAACATCCGCATTCTAGCCACTAAGGCAAGCCAATATCCACATTCCTATTAAAATAGCCCTTTCAAGGGAGCAAGAATGGGACATGTTAAACTTTTGCCCACACACCTGCTCCCATTGTTAAACAGGACTCATGCCCCCTGCTCCAAATGTCCCTTTTTAAGTCCCTTCTTCCCCAACTCAGTCATGACATCCTCGCAAGCTACATCTTAGCTAAATGTGGACATAATTCAAAACCAGCCAATGGCAATATGCCTTAAGCCCACAAGTAAAACCCCACATTGCGCGCCTCTTTGCTCTCTTTTTCTTTTTTTTTTTTTTTTTTTTTTTTTTTTTTTTTTTTGAGACAGGGTCTCGCTATGCAGTTGAGGCTGGCCTTGAGCTCAATTTGGTAGCCCAGGCTGGTCTCGAACTCGCGCTGATCCTCCTGCCTCAGCCTCCCAAGTGCTGGGATTACAGGCGTGCGCCACCACGCCCTGCTCTCTTGCTTAGAGATGGCCGCTGGGTACCAGCTAAAATAAAGCGCTCTCTTTTCTCTTTGGAGGTCTGCCTCAGTTGTCTCCCTAAGAATACAACAAGCTAAGAGCAAGAGTACTGGGAGAGAGCTCACAGCTGCACAAGCAGCTAACTTCTCTTCCTACCTTACATTCAAATGCAGATCACCTGCCCCAGGGGAGAGGCAGCTCCCATTTCCACAATAATCAATTACAAATTCCAGGGGCCCGGCAGGATGGCTCAGTGGTCTAAAGTCCCTGCTTAGGAAAGCTTGGGCAGCTGCAGGGACCACGGTTTGATCCCCAGCACCACATGCTGCGCCAGCCCTGCCCTCAAGGCAGGCTGAGCCAGCCATAAAAATAAATAAACAAACAAAAGTTCTGAAACAAGAAAAAATAAAATAAAATAAAAAATTCTTTAAAAAAAAAACCAGCTGGGCGTGGTGGCTCACGCCTGTAATCCCAGCACTTGGGAGGCTGAGGCAGGAGGATCGTTGTGAGTTCAAGACCAGCCTGGGCTACAAAAGTGAGCTCAAAGCCAGCCTGAACTGCACAGTGAGACCCTGTCTCAAAAAAAAAAAAAAAAAAAAAAAAAAAACCAAATTCCAGAAGTTGCCCCATGACTGCATGAGACTTTGGGGGGACACATATACACAAACCATAACAATCTTGGTAAAGGATGGTGGTGATCTGAGGCTGGTAGCGGCATTGCAGGGGGATGAGAAGGGATTCGAGACAAGGGAAAGTCCTGGAAGAGGAGTCAACTGGATTTGTTGACAGGTTGGATGTGGAGTGCAAAAGAGAGCAAAGTGTCAAGCCTGACTCTCAGGCTTTGACCACAGGAGCTAGAAAGGTAATGATGGTAGTGACGGCAATAATAGTGATGATAATGGAAATGTCTATAGCATCTATTGAACCTGGCACATGCCTACGATCCCAGTTTTCTGGAAGGCTGAGGCAGGTGTGTCAAAAGTTTGAGCCTACCTCAACAATTTAACAAGACCCTGTCTTGAAGTTGAAAATAATAATAATAAAAAGAAAGAGCTGGGATGGATCTGAGTGCAAAAACTTTGTGGTTGGCCTGGGGAGATAGCTCAGTAGAATAAGTTTTCCTGGCAAATGCAGGGTCCTGAGTTCAACCTCCAGTACCACAAAAAAAAAAAAAAAAAAAAAAAAAAAACTTTGTGCTTAATCCCTATTACTATTTTTCATTTATTATGCCAGTCACTTTGCTAAAGATGGCATGTATTCGCTATCTTGGCTAATCTTTAAATCCTAAGAGTTAGTGCTGATTAAAGACAAGGAACATCACAACCAGGAAATGGGAACTCAGAGGTCTTATGCTGCTAAGTGTTTATGCTGAGATTTAAACCCAAGGCTAGCTGACTCCACTGAGCCAAGTGGCCATCCGGTCTAAAAATGCCCCTCTTCTGGAGACAGGGGTGAGGATATGCTTCCTGGCTTCCCTGTTTAGATGACTCCCGTAGGAGCAGAGAGAAGTTGTGAAGACAGTCCGCTCTGTGACTTAGGGTCCTGTTGTCTAGTGTCTTGACTTTTTCAGGTCTACTGGTTGGTGTTACTTCTGAAGCTCTGTAATTTGAAATTCCAAATTATTAAAGGAGAAAGTTATACAAACCCCCTGAGATCCTGGTACCTTCTTACCCTTGGGCATAACAGTGTCCAGTGGGCCATGAATGGTCAGGGGTCACTTGACTAAGATTCCCACAAGCCTGTGTATTTTAGAGCAGTCCTACATAATGAGATGCGACACACAGAGCTTTAGTGTAAATGCAGCATATAAATGTGCTGATAGGGTGAGAAAGGTCACCATGGCACGAAGTGGGGCACACACTGATTCTGGTGCCAGATCTGGTCTCAGATCTAGGCTCTGGCCAGGTATGGTAGTGCACATGTATAATCCCAGCACTTGGAAGGCTGAGGCAGGAGCACCCATGCAAGTTCAAGGCCAGCATGGGCTACAAAGTGAGGCTAAGAGCAGCCTGAACTGTATAGTAAGACCCTATTTCAAATAAATGAATAAATTTTTAACATTTGGTCTTTACTACTTACCAGTTGTGTGACTTTGGGTAAATGATCTGAGCTTCAGAGACTTACTTGCTTCAATGCTAGTTTGGTATACCAATACTAACTGTAGTGCCTGGGGCGCAGCAGCTGGATAAATGGCCATTTCCACCATTGCCACCACTGTTGTCACTATTGTTGTCACCACCATATCCAGAACCAGCACCATCCTTACCATCGGCATCATCTTCACCATCTCCATTTATCCTTGGACATATTCTCAGGACAAACTTGTCACCTGTGCCTAAGGGACAGCTTATAGATGATCCCATGGGCAGCTCCTAAGAAGCCTTAGCACTAAGGGTGGCTCTTCGTTCCCTTCTTGACGTCGGTTCAAGAAGGACACACTGCAGGCAGAGCGGAATGCAGGGGCAGAGGCCTGAGGACTGAGCCAGGACCATTCACCCCTGCAACCACAAACAGCTCAGGATGAAGAGCAGAACACTCAAGGGAAGAGAGGAGCAGACCTGGGCTGGATCAGGTAGGGAACTCATATTCATGTTAGGAAATTTGGAATTTTAGAAAACTGTTAAGGATTTTAATCAGGGCACACTTTGCATTTTAGAAAAAAACTTTCAGTGGATTGTAGGCCCAGTACTGGAACAGGGTGGGAGACCATGTGCTATAGTGGCTTGGGTAGGGAGCGAGGAGGGTGGAATTGAGGCAACAGGAGAGGGGTGGGAGAGTGGGAAGAGTGCAGAGGCTTCAGAAGGTGGCATCTGCAGGATGTGGTGGCAGAAGATTCCAGAAGAGAGGGGACTCGAAGCCCTGATTAACACTGAAAAGGAGGATATGAGAAGAAATAGGTGGACATCCAGGATTCTGTACCGTGTTGGACACAGGAGGTATTTGAGATGGGAGAGGTCTCACCAGTCATTGGCTCTTGGACATAGAGTCCTTAGAGAGGTAAGAAATCGGGCATCAGTTAAGGATTGGAGA
The DNA here is from genome assembly GCA_004027025.1 of Myocastor coypus. Classification (NCBI taxonomy): domain Eukaryota; kingdom Metazoa; phylum Chordata; class Mammalia; order Rodentia; family Myocastoridae; genus Myocastor; species Myocastor coypus. The sequence continues at coordinate 26,078 of PVJA010008453.1, forward strand.
GTGATTAGAGGGTCCCTGGGGAAGAAATCTGCAACATCCCCCATGTAAAGAGCCCATTTATCCACAAAGAAAAGCTTTGGTAATGCTTTCCCTCAAGTGATTAATTTTTCCAAAGGTCACATTAGAAGGCCAGGTATTCAGAACTCATTTGGAATTAAATTGTATACTGGTAGGCATCAAAGAGTCAAACATAATGTGTTTAATAGAGTGTCTCTTTCAGATAACGCAGTCACTGCTGGGGTAGAGTTGGCTGCTCTGAAGTGCGCACTAGTGGGAAGTATTCCTATAGCTTAAGTAATTCAGATAGGTTGTTATCAAGTGCAATTAAAGAAAAGAAAGTCAGTTTGCTGCTTCTGCAGCCTCCTGTTCCATGTCAGTCCCAACGACAGAGATTGGAAGAACCATGAATCTACACTTCTGCCCTGATTAAAACAAGATCACTGCTGGCACAGTCTTGCATTCCCACAAGCACAAGGCAGGGTCCCTACCCTTGACCACCTGCTGCACTATTTTTGAAAAGGAAATAGTGGGTAGATGTGTAATATATGGTGTGAAACTCATGGCTCTACCCTTTTAATTGGGGGGTTCACAATTCATGGATTGGGACCACAGCAATAAAACAGAAGATGGTTTAGGTTTTGACCTAGTTGTGGCTTATCTTGCAATCCCTCGGCAAGCAGAGTAGGGCTGTAGGGTGAACAACTTCTCCCAGTGGAGGGAACCACGAAATAGTTGACCCAAATTCTGATGTGGATGAGGAAGGTCTATGGCCGATGGAAGGGGCTTCCAGCAGAATGGAAATACTTGCCCTCTTCACAGGCTGGTGTAACAAGAATGGTCTGGCTAAATCTACAAAGTTTCGTTCAGTGGGCTTGCAGCCATTAGCGACCAGAAAAATGAGGAGGCTTGAAAATGACTGTGGGGACCGGGGGTTTGATGCAATGCGCATGCTCCATATCAAACGACAGGCACACGTGAGCCAATCAGATATGCACCCTGGAGCACAGCACTAAGGCAACGGGAAAGGTGATTTGTGTTGCTGTGAGGCGGCCGCACAACCCAGCTATTGAGGCAACTCGAGCTAAGGTTGGAGCTTTGGAAGGCCTGAGTTTGGGGACGGGCCAAAAACTCAAACGTTATGCGGGCCGCGCTGGCTGGATAAGATGACGGGAATCTCGCAGGTTGGGGGTCCTGGTCTCACTTCTCGGCTGGAATTTGTCATCTTTCAGGAAGAGGGGCCCACGCTTCCACATCTTAGGATTTTTCCAGAGATGCTGTAAATTCAATTCTAAGCCCGACGGTTCCAGTATTTAAAACATTGGGACACACTGCGCCCCTGTAGGCCATCTTCAATTCGTGGGCTTCTTGTCACAGGGTTGATTTCAGGGTTCAGAGAAGGAGCCACAAGGAAGCATGAAATAGGAGGGAGCCAGAAGAGAAGAATCCTTGAGGCTTTTTTTTTTTTTTTTTTTTCCCTAGCAAGGATGTCAGATGCAGTGCAAAAAGTACAGCAGCTATCTTGTGACCATGAGTTACAACCTATCAAGGATGATGAAGTAATATAAGTTCTTAATGCTGAGCGGCTGTGATGGCAGGCACTGACTGCCCATCCCTGGCCGGTGTGGGGCGGGAGGGCCCTTAGGCTGTAGTTCCCATTCACAGACTCTTCTTTGCTAGCTGCCACACCCGCTTCTAACTGAGTTGGTGTACTGCAGCTGCGTGGTGCTGTGGGGCTAAGGAGGGGTGGGAACTCTCTCATCGCTCCCCATTATAGCAACCACACTGCTTCCAGCATTCCCACTCTACAGGTAAAGAAAATGAAACAGAGAAACCACCTATTCCAAGTTTCTGGCAGCACTCAGCTTCACCCTCAGGCTCTCTTGATTCTCAGTGAACTTAGTTTAGTAGCAGACCTGATGGTGCTACAGACCAAGGGGTGTGGAGGCTTGAGGCTGAGAGAAGTCCTTCAGGGTTTGGCAATGCTCAGTGTAGGGTCTTTGATAGCCATGGATGTCAACCAACAAGCATGAATTCAGGAGACCTCTACTGCCTCCACCGCGCTGGCTTCAGATTGCCCGTCTTGGGGGCAGATGGTGTTTCTCTCACTCATAGGCAAGCCAAAAGCTCCCAGAAGCACCTGCTCTCTGGCCTGGCCTCCTGGGCCCAACATGAACAACCAGGACCATGCCCAAAGGGCTGTTCAACTGCTGTAGTTTGGAGACTCAACTCTAAGGACCAACGTAAGCCTTAGCTTCTCTCCTTGTGGGTCTCTGGGTGTGGAGTTCAGACGAGGCCAGGCCATAGATGGTGTTGCAGTTGTTCATGCCTGGTGACATTCCTGGCTTCAACTGTAAAGTCCTTGAAGGCAGAAACAAAGACCCCTTTTTTCTAGGACCCTACAAAGCCACTAAGATTCCCTACAGTCCTAGCAATCTGGAGGCTGAGACAGGAAGCTCACAAATTTAAACCCAATCTAGGCAACATAGCAACTTATCAAGATGCTATCTCAAAATGAAAAATTAAGAAAAGGATTGGTGACACAGCTCAGCAAGAAGGTTCAATCTCAGTACTTCCAAAAGTGAAATAAAATGCAAAGCCTGCTGAGGGTCCCCTCAGGGCTGGCCACTGTGTACTCAAGCCTACTACCAAGGCCACAGAGAGCACAAGAGAGGAGTTATCCATTCTACAGAGGATGCCAGTGATGCCAGTGACGAGGACAAGCAGTACCTCCTTAAACTCCTCAGCAACATGCTAAGCATGCTATCTCCCCTAACCTCCACAGTTACCTGAGGCATCACACAAAGGCACTGCATTCATCCCCCACTTGGCAGCCATGGAAAAGTGGCTGTGTGTCTAACATGTCCAGGCCTGTAAATTGAAGAGCATAGCATGTGTGCCCTTGACCCTCCTGGTGGAACTGGAAACTTCATGCCACAATTCCTGGTGGAACTGGAAACAAAAGAGCATCTCTGATGGGTTGTGGCAGGGAGGGGATGGGTCAGTCCCAACCCATCAGCCCAGAGAAAAGACAGCAGGGAAGCTGGGCTGCCAGGGAGGGGACAGAAACCAAGAAGGGAAAGGCAACGGCCCTCTCACCCTCCTCCTTCGAGGACTGGGCACTTCAGGCCTGATGGGTGGTAGAAGCAGGTGTTGGGGGCTGATACAGAGCCAGCCCTGTGCTGGGAGTAGCTCTGAAGGTGGGATTCAGACTTGTGGGCACACCTGCTTCCTCCAACCCCAAGTCCCTCCAAGGGGTAAATTGCATAGCATGGGGGAGCCCTCACTTGTGCTGTGTGCCTGTGGACAAATCAGTTGGCTTCTCTGAGCTTCTGTGTCCTGTGCTAGAAAGTAGGGAGATGAACAGTTCCCTATGGTGCTTGGGATGCTACCTGGCACGTGGTGGTCTCCACAGTGTGAAAGCTATAAGCAGAACCCCATCTCATGCTGTCCTGAGGCTCAGCACCCCCTAGATGTCTGCAAAGAGTAAAAGTTCAAAATGCAAAGGTGGCTGTGTGTAGCCTAGACAGCAGAGATAAAGGACTAACACATCCTTTGCCCAAGAGCTTGGGCCTAACTGCTGTCCTGGATTGCCCTCAACGTGTGGCCCAGGAACTGCACACCTTTCATTGAGTCCTCTCAACAATCCAAGTGGGTCATAATGTTTCATGCTCATTCTATGGAGGAGAAAACAGGCCTGGAGCAGTAAAGATAGGTGAGCACAAAGCCTGGCTTTACTATATATGACACTGTAGGAACCACGTGAGATGTGTGACTAAAATATACAAGTTCATTAAAGACACATTGTCATCAGTATCCCTCAGAATACTCTCCCACGGATGCCACCATCTTGCCACTTCCGGAGGCAGCCTTAGAAGTCCTCTTTGGCAAGTGTCTGGGTTGAGCTGTCATGGCTGCCTCCACGTCCTGGAATAATTCAAAATGTTTGCCTTTGGTGGTAATTTTGAAGTTTGGAGGAGGCAGAAGTCTCAAGGTGCCAGATTTGGTGAATAAGGTGGATGAGGACACACAGTTATGTTTTTATAAACTTGATCTTTCATTTAATGGTTTTCAGCAGCACCTGCTGCATCTTTTTATCACTCTATAACAACACCTATGAAAGAGGACTTCCAATTAAAAAAAAAAAAAAAAAAAAAAATCTGCTCTGGCAGACACAGGCCCTGGGGTTTGATTCCCAGCTCCTCATGCCATGCTTGCTCTGTGCCTGGAGCGCACTGAGATGGCAACTGAGACTGGGCATGCTGGCACATACCTATAATCCCAGCTCTTGGAAGGCTGAAAGCAAGAGAATCACTGTAAGTCCAGTCAGTCTGGGTAGTGAGACCCTGTTGACCCTTTTTTAATGCATTAGAGAGAGAGAGAGAGCAAGAGAGAGAGAGGAAGGAAGGAAGGAAGGAAGGAAGGAAGGAAGGAAGGAAGGATGGAAGGAAGAAAGAGAACTTCCAGAACTGCTTCAGAAGCTTCAGAAAGTGGCAAGAATGATGGGATAAGTGTGTTGGAGGTGAGAGGGAATGGTCCAGGGGATTAATGCCAATGTATCTTTTATTGTATATATTTTTAATACATTTTTACATATTTCTTATCACCCTGTGTCCAAACCTGAGATAAAAGTGATTCCTGAGGTACTCAGATGTAGAGATACATAATTAGCATCTCACAAGGCAGATAGCAATAAAACAAAGCCCAGGGAGAGCAATGGTTTGGGAATTCTAGAAAGCTGAGATTCAAGGAGAAAGATAACAGCTTACCCTGAAGGCTTTCCATTAGCAGTCTCCTCCCTTGCTTGAACCTTTGTAATTGGTATTTGTGTGAACCTAGCACTGGGCAAATGGAGGTCAGAGATTGTAACATTTCTTCACTAAAGTGATTCTGCACCCAAGCGCATTCCTTGACCCCAAATAAAAGTGAGATACTTCTGAGGGTCGGGGCTCACTTCGAGAGAGACAGAATCTCAGTGAGACCTCTGAGCTAAATTCATCGGGCCTTCTCGTCCTTTCTTTCAGCACCAACACAGAACATTACAACACTCAGATATTTGCTCAGTTTCCCTGGACCTTGGTGTTCTCATCTAGAAATTGAGAATGATACAAATATACTTTTTAAATTGTCCTTGTGTATTGAGTGGTGTGTAAAACTCTCCAGGCCACAGGAGCCAGGAGGCAGTCCCCGTCCCCTTGTCACCAGCACCCAGAGGGAGCACTCACTGAAAAGCACCATGAGGAAGCGGGTCTCGTTGAGCATCTGGGCCAGGCCAGCTTGTGTCAGCACCAGCAGGTCATGCTCCTCCACAATGTGCAAAGGCTGGGAGAGGTTGGTGCTGGGGACAGTGGTGCCCAGCTCCAGGGAGCTGCACGAAGTAGATACCCAAGAGGCGACCATCAGCAGGGCTGTCCAGAGCAGCTCCATCACTGTCCTACAGAGGAGAACAGAGCCTTTATTAACCCAACTAGGCCTCTCCCCTTGCCCCAGTGTCCCCTTCCACGCCCTCACATTTCACCTGGGGGACAGTGAGCTGGGTGCTGCTCCCCAGCAGCACCCGAAGTTTGGCAGCAGCCTGGCCCAAACACAGGACATTGGGACAAGCTTGGCCCCAGGGGTAGGTGACTGCTTCAGGAAGCTCAGCACAGATGCACCCCACCTGGAACAGCAGGACACTGAAGCCGCCACAGAAGAGTCTCACCCCAGGGTGGGCCTCTGCGCCAGTTCCCCAGCACGGACTTCCAGGATCCCCGCTGCCAGCAGGGCCCATGCCCCCTTGCCTTGTGCTCTTCCAGCTTCAGTCTGAATGCCACTGTGATGGGAAGCTCGTTACCTCACAATGTACCCCATTTGGTTCTTAAAATATTTTCAGGAATATTTTCTTTTAAAAGTCATAAGCCCAAAAGGCACTTGTAAAAATGTGCTGCATATAAAATAAAAATCCCTCCTGTAACTATTGCCAAGAAAGCTGTTCGGTTTAGAATGAATCTGCAGACACTGAAATGCCCCTGTGGACCTGCTTTGGGTGCACATTTTGAGTCATTGTATGGTGCTTCATTCTCTCCTCTTAACCTTTGGTACATATTGAAATTCCTCTGAGGTTCATCCGTGCCCCAGACCAACTAATTCAGAATTACTCAGAAAATCAAAAACATTTTTATCAACTTTCAGAATTGCTGAAGATCAAAATATTTGAGGTTTGCCAGGTGATTTTTGTTGTTTAGCTGCTTTGTTGTTGTTGTTATTGTTGTTGTTGTTGTTTAAAGTACTGGGGATTGAACCCAGGCTGCTTGCACTAAGCTGTAGTCCCAAACCTTTCTTCAGTATTTATTTTGGTAAGAGTCTCACTGAGACACTGTAGTGGACTGACAACTGGTGATCAACTTGTAACACCCAGCTGAACTGAACCAGAATGGCTCCGGGTGCGGGAGGCCCACCTGAGGACTATTACCACCAAAAATAAAAAGCAGAACAAAAAGAAGCTATTAAGAATCTGTAGGGAGGGGCCCAGCGGGATGGCTCAGCGGTGTAAAGCGCCTGCTTGGGAAAGTTTGGGCGGCTTCAGGGACCGCGGTTTGATCCCCAGCACCACATGCTGCGCCAGCCCTGCCCTCGGGGTGGGCTGAGCTGGCCATAAAAATGAGTGAATAAACAGACAAAGGTTCTGAAACAAGAAAAATAAAATAAAATTAAAAAAAAAAAAAAGAATCTGTAGGGAGCTGATGGTTTTCCTGGAGGGGCTTCTCATGCTGGCTTTCCTGATGAATCCGCTGCTCTCATTGGAAGCGCTCGGGCCCTTGCTGCTGAGAACGTCAACAGTTCACTCTGGGGAAGCTCTGGTCCTGATGGTGCACTGTTCAGTCCCCAGGAGAAGCTCATCCTCCTGGCTTTCCTGATGGAGCCTGAGCTGCTCTTGTCATCGACGGAGCTTGGGATCCTATCGCTCAGGATGACAATGGCTTTGTTATCTTTCAGGGAGCTCTGGTTCTTCCTTTGAGCATCTCTCTCCTGGCTCTGGAGTGAGGGTGGTGCATTGCTCAGTCTCTTGAATAAGCAAGTCACATTGGCCTTCCTGATGGAGATTCAGCTACTCTCCTCATCAGAGGAGCTCTGAACTTCACTGTCACTGAGGATGACTGTGATACTTTTGTGATACTTTTGCGGGGAGCTCTGGCTCTTTGAGCGATGCTTCCTGGCTCCAATGCAGATCCCTTAGTCTGCTGGCACAGATCCTTCATCCCATTGGTACAGACTTGCTGGCTTCTACCATGGACCTTTGGGCCTTCCCAGCACAGATCCACCAAGTGGGCCTACATGAGACATTGTTGTGGGCTCCAGGCCTCCGGTTGGACTCGTGGGAGCATTGTCATTGCTCTAGGTCTTCAGCTGGACTCATGCAGGACATTACCATGGGATCCAGGTCTGCAGCTGGATTCCTTGATCTTTAGTGTGTGAGCAGTTCCTGCACTCTTTTTGTATACAACTCTTTGGGTGACTATTATAAGACAATTCTATAAATTACGTGTCCTGTATTAAATTGTGCCTCCTCAAAACACCCAAACCATAACATCATCTAAAAGTTCTTTGCCTACATGGAGGCTTCAAAGTGCTAGGGTGTTAATTTCCATTGTACAGAAAGTAAATGGAGGTGAAAGAGGACTTGGAAGGGATGGGAGGGAGGCACATTAATGTTAACACAGTTAACAAGGCAACCATCTTCATTCAGAAGATGGCATTTGACTAAGGAAGCAGAGGAGTGGACTATTTGCATTTCCAAGGGTGCTCAAGGGGGTGGTTCTGTCCTCTGCTTTAAAAAAAAAAAAAAAAAAAAAAATCCATGCTTTATTTAGATTGAAATAAACTATAAAAAAATTTTCTTCACCAAAAATAATAAAACATTCATTTGGTAGATTTTCCAGGCTTTCTTATATATCAAGTTGAGGCAGTAGACAGAATTGTGGAAAAAGAAGAAAACAGAACAGGTCGCTGCCTAGATGATGGCCTCCAATATGGACCAAGGAGCAGAAATGTTCAACAATAACCAGGGGTGGAATACTGCAGCAGGCTTTCCACTCAAACTTGAGTTGTAACCTTTTTAAAAAAGTTCATTTAGTTAAGCCAAAATCTACACTGAAAACTGGTGAGCTTCTCTCTTGCAATTCCTTTAACTGTCCCTTAGAGATTTTAATAACACTCAGGGTTTTTTGTTTGTTTGTTTGTTTGTTTGTTTGTTTGTTTGTTTTTGTGGTACCAGGGGTCAAACTCAGGACCTTGTGCTTGTGAGGCAAACACTTATTCCACTAAGCTATCTCCCCAGCCTACTAACACTCTTAATTTTTGTTTTCATATTTTGTTTTTTGTGGGACCGGGGTTTGAACTCACAATCTTGCACTTACCAAGCAGGCACTTGTGGCACAGAGCTAACTCCCCAGCTCCTAACAAACACTCTTAAAATGCTTACTAATCACAAGGTATTGCTAGGCTTCAACATAACATTTCATAAAAACAATTCCTTTCTCCCACATTAACTCAAAATTCATTTTTTTTTCAAATATTGATAGCTTCCTTTCACAGTATCTATTGTGCCTTTCAAATTTTATCTACTCCTTTAGGTTCTTATGTCAGCAAGACAATATAGGATGAGGGAAAAGAGAAAAGAAAGAAGGAAGAGGAAAGTGTGTGTGTGTGTGTGTGTGTGTGTGTGTGTGTGTGTGTGTGTGTGTAACAGGATAGCTTGGATAATTGTACTGCTGACTTCTCTGATCTATCGTAAGGAGTAGCATTAGCTTAACTTTTTCACTCTCCATTTTAATTTTTTATACCTTTTTTAATCAATTTTGCATGCTTATATCTGGTAATCTGAACAACTAATTTGAAGGCAACTGTTGTTGAATTCCTGTTATTTTTTTAGAGAAATTTTGTATATTTTCTAATTTTTTTTTACTACTTTTTTATTCTTTTTTAAGAAATGACAACTGAATACCTGAAAAGTGATCCACAGTGCAGCCTAAAACACTACCACCATGCCACCAGCAGAGGTCAGGCCTAAATGAAGCATGGCACTTTCAGTGCTGTCTTCCTGAGACCCTTCAAGCTGGGCTCAACTCCACTCAAACTCTGGACCCCTCCTGATTCTGGTTCTGTGTCTTCAGCCGCCCCCATTCCTACCCCTTTGCTCTCTGTGCCATGGACCTTGCTTCACCCTACACTGACCTGGTATCGTCTGTTTCCCCTCTCTCCCCACCCCCAAAGGCACACTGCCCAGACCTATAAATTTCAGTTGGGAGAAAAGCGGCCACCATGCATGCCTTACTAACATGGAGTGACATGTTGCCCACTGGTGGGTGTGCTCAGTGCATACCAAATCTGTCACCCAGGGCCTCTCAAGGCCCACGCCCCAGACACATCTTCTGTCCAGCACAGCTAAGACTTGCTCGCTGATCCATGTTTCTGCTCTTTGCTTTCCCAGCTCCATTCTGTACACAGCCAACAGCGAGTTCCTTTTTTTTTTTAGTTCATGTGTTTGGTACAGCTTGGACTCCTAGTGATCCTCCTGCCTCAGCTTCCCCAGATCTGGGATTACAGGCATGTACCACCACACCTGGACTGAGTCCCCAGCCCAGCCTGCACAGCATACAGGACAGGCGATCATACCCTGGTGCCTGTGTTCGCCAAAGCAGGCACTTGGCCCACTGAGCTAGCTTGCCAGCCCTCAGTGAGTTCCATCTTAAACGTAAGTCAGATCATATGGCTCCAGTTACTTGAAAATTCCACCATCATGCACAGTCCAGAGCTTAAGTTGTGGCTGCTCAGGTCCGCTCTGGCTCTAGACCTTACTTTTGCCCATCTGACCTTTCCCTCTCTGCTCCCTCTCCTTGCTCCTTACCCTGCTCTCTCTTCTTTGAGACAGCGGTCTCTGCCTATGCGCCCTCTGCCCACCCCACAACCTTTCCATCAGACCCCAGCCAAACACCAGCCCACCAAGGGAGTTTTCAACCCTCTGCTTTCAGCAACCTACCAACACAGCAGTATACTACAGCTTCATACTTTTCATTAATATTTATTTTTTATTTTTATTTTTATTTATTTATTTATTTATTTATTTATTTATTTTTTGTCTTTTTGAGACAGGGTCTCGCCATGCAGTTCAGGCTGGCCTTGAGCTCACTTTCGTAGCCCAGGCTGGTCTCGAACTCGCACTGATCCTCCTGCCTCAGCCTCCCAAGTGCTGGGATTACAGGCATGCGCCACCACGCCCGGCTTCTTTTTTATATATTTGGTATAGGGTCTCACTACAGCTCAGCCTCTTTGTGACCCTCTTGTGTTCTACCTTCTCAGCACTGGGATCACAGGCACATGCCGCCACGCCCACCCTTAGCATTTCTGGGTGTACCTTGTTTTCTTTGTTTAACTCTTAAATGTCAAAGCCATTATTCAGAGCTGCTTCCCCACCTCCTGGAGCAGTGTGTGGACATGATTTAGGGTTCAGCTCATGTATGGTGGGCAAACGGATGAGTGGAGGAATGAATGTGATAATTAATTCTCACAACAGACCCTGGAGTCCCTTTCAGATGTTCTCAACCTATGAGAACCCACTAGAATTTTGGGGGAGCTTGGCAAGAATACGGGCACCTAGGCACAAACCCACCCCAGCTGAGCCTGGGCCCCCTGCTTCACCCTAACGCCTGACCATCTTTAGGGTACAATGCTTGGCTGAGGAAAGGCTGTCAGTATGGGGCTCATGGGGCCAAATTGTCGCCGGTGCTCATACCTGCAGGAAGTGGGGTCACTCTCAGAGCTGCTGGACCCCTCTGTGCTGGCCTTGTAGGAGGGAAGTCGTGATCTTGAAGTTGGCTCTGGCCTCGCCCGAGATCAGAGTGGAACAGGTTGACAGCCGGACAGTCCAAAGAAATCTGGGGGCAGAAAAGAAAAGAACCTCCTTTCAAAGCACACTGAGACCACTGCAACCTGCAGCAACGTTCTGGGTTCCGGAGTCCTGGGGGGCCAAGAGGGCCCGAAGAAGAATGGACCATTGTTGAGTCAGAGGGGCCCTGACAGCAGCCCCCTAACCCCATAGAGAAAAGATTGCTCTCCTCTCTCTCTCTTTCTCTCTCTCTCTCCTCTCTCCTCTCTCCTCTCTCTGTCTCTCTCTCCTCTCCTCTCTCTCTCCTCTTTCTCTCCTGTCTCTTTATCCTCTTTATTCTTTCTCCTCTCTCACTTCTCTCTCCTCTCTCCTCTCTTGCCTCTCCTCTCTCTCTCTCCTCTCTTTATCCTCTCTCCTCTCTTCTCTCTGTCTCTTCTCTCTGTCTGTTTCTGTGTCTCTGTCTCTCTGTCTCTGTCTCTGTCTCTCTCTCTCTCTGTCACACACACACACACACACACACACACACACACACACGCACACACACAGCTGGAGTTTAATGGAAATCAGAAACAGACATGGGCTGGACACAGGATTTGAGGACCTAACCTATTCCAAATAGTGTGGCCCTGAATACATCTTATTCACTCTGAGGTATTTTCTGCCCTGTACAATGGCATATAAGTCAGATGTGGGGTGAGATTAAATAAAAAAAGCAACAGAGAGCCAGGACCTGCCTTCTCCCACCTGCCGTGGCCTTCACGCTGGGTGCTGGCGTTGTGGGGCTTTCTCTTTCCTTTGTAACAATGCTGGTGATCAATCCCAGGGCCTCACACATCCCAATCAATCCCAGGGCCTCTACCATGGACCTACACATCAGCCCTGGGGTGCACTTCACTCACTCTGCTCCAACCACACGCCACACGGACATGTCCCCCAGTCCTCAAATGTGACCACTGCATGCTACCCCAGGGCTGTTACACTTACAGTCTCCCCTGGCAGCAGCTCTGCCCCCAGGGAAACCCATGGGTCACACCTCTGGACCCTTGAAGTCTCTTCTCACACGCCACTTTTCACTGGCCTTTTCCTGACCACTTTGTCTAAAATAACAGCTCCATGCACCTTTCAGTTCACTCAGCGACTCCCCATTCTCATTCCAGCTTTTATTTTTTCCTTCATAGCCTTAATCACCTTCTAAATTACATATCATTTCCTTTGCCTAGCAGATAAGAGGTACCCAACAAAAATCTGTTTGATAGATAAGTAAAAGCCTGTTGATACATTTAGCAGCATAACTGTTATGGCCGGAGGCTGCAGGGGCAGCTCTGCGCCGGCCTCTGCTCTCTCCTACTGATGAAGAGGTGACGGTTGTGCTCAGCCTGCCTGCAGAGTGGGAAGCAGCCACCAGCCTCGGAGTGAGCAGTGGGCCAACAGTGGTGAGAGCGTCACCTGCGGCCAAGCTTGGTGGACATCAGAGAAGCTGCTGTGTAGAAATGGGCCACGCTGACCTGCCCGGGCCATGAGGCAGGGTCAGAGGGGAATGTGACAGAGGAAGGGACAGGTGAACTGTAGAATGTTGGCAGTGGCTTCCTGAGCTTCCTCTAGGGGCTGCCCCCAGAGCTCCTCCTCTGCCAGGGGCTGCTCTGAGGCCTGAAGTTCCTATTGGTGCTGGTGCCTGGGGTTTCACCCCCACTCAGTTTAGTCCTGGAGGGGAAAAAAAAAAAACACGTGCACTTTGTGCCCAGAGTATTAGAAATAAACTTGTACCTGTTCCACGTGGAAGGTTGCGCCACAAGAAGTGGCAATAAAAAAATACTGAGTAACTATGAAGTATTTCGTGTTCATTGATTCAACAAATATTTAAGGAGTTCTTTCCGTGCAGCAGGTACTGTTCTTAGTGGTGGGGTATGGTGGTGTTGAAGACCCAAAATCTACATCCTCCTGAAGCTTGGGTTCACCCATGTGTATGTGGGGTGTGTGTGCGTGTGTGTGTTAAAACTTTGGGAGTTTGATATACTCCTCTAGTGTCACTAGAGATGCTGGCTGGCAAACAGGCTATGTTGGGATATTTCTGGCTACTGCTCTCAGAGCCACGGTGTCCTGGCAGCACACTGTGAGCCTGCACCTCAGAGGATGAGCAAGGGGCGATGGCAGCTGAGCAGAATGAGAGGGGGACCAAGAGCAGGAGAAATGGCGGGAAAGCACATGGGTCCTGGAGGCTGCCAAGGTCTCGGTTCACTACAAGAAAGGGGGAGCTGCGGGAGGCCTTGTACTAATTTTCTTAATGCCTTATTTAGACAGCATATAATTAGCGCTGGTAAAAAAAATTAGTACATTTACAGAGCTGTGGGGCCAAAGAATGTTTCCAGGGTTAACAATATACACGTCTGCACACATGGGTATGATTTCCTAAACTTTATCTTTTGGGTAAAAGCACCCATTTTACAAAAATTGAGCAAGTTATTGAGAGCTTTAGAAATAGGGTAGGTTCTGCCTAATGTACTGAAAGTTGTCTGAAATGTTTAGAGGGCTTTTTAAATGTGCTAGTTGTAAAGCTAAAGTAAACATTTGGGTACTGAGGAACTACCCATCTATGTCAGTCAGTGTTTACTAGAGAAACAGATACAAGATATACCGGTACATAAGAATTTCCAAGATTGCCTTCCAGTGGCCACCCAGAGTCAGATGTCCATCATTCAAGGACGTTCCTGGTGAGCTTAGCAGCCACTCTCTCTTCATATGCCCCAGGCCACCACTCCTGCGCTTTCTGTGTACTGGCAAGCGGTGAGCAGAAGATAAACTGGACTGGCTTGTTTATTATTGCTGGCACAACTTTTCTGTTAAAATAGAATGAAGTCCCAGCTCTCTTTTCAGACGAGCTGATGGCTAGAATTCCCAGGTGCCACACCATCTAGCCATTCAGAGCACCCCCAGCTCCTGGAGTGGGTATCATCTGGCAGGTACTGTGAGCCCTGGGACAAACCTGGCTCCTGCTGGCTGCTGGCCCACAAAGCCTGGCCCGCTGAAAGGTGAACACTTGGAGTCCTTGCCAACTTGGGACTCTGCCCTCTCTTGCCAGTGGTGGGGCCGAAGTTCCCTGTGGGAAGCTGATTGTGCAGTTTAGATCCTGAAGAAAAAAATAATTACAGGCTTGAAGGCTGAAGGAAGCAGAGCACTTTTTCTATCTCCAAGGCTCAAGAACAAGGTAACTGGACAAGAAGTCCTTCAGAAACAAATGGCAGCTGCCCCTGAGGTCTCTGCTGATTAAGCCAGGGCCTGGAGAAACTTCAGAGAGCAGAGTGGGGCTGGGGGTTCTGACCACTCTCCTGTCAAGAAATCCAGGGGCAGAACTCTGGGGGGCTGAGGCAGGACAGTCACAAATTTGAACCCAGACTAAATAACTCAGCAAGATGCTGTTTCAGAAAATAGTAAAAATAGCTGGGATGTAGTTCAGTTTGAAGACAGTGATTCAATCCTCAGTACAAACTAAAGGAAAGGAGGAGGGAGGGAATAAGGGGAAAGAGGGAAGGAAAAGGGGAGAGAGAGGAAGGAAGGAAGAAAGGAAGGAAGGAAGGAAGGAAGGAAAGGAGGGAGGAAGGGAGGGAGAAGGAAGGGAAGGAGAGAGAAAAAAGGAGCAAGGAAGGAGGAAAGGAAGAGAAGCAGAGAGGGAGGGAGAGATGGGGAGGGAGGGAGAGAAGGATGGAGAAGGGAAGGAAGAAGCGAGGAAAGAAGGAATAAGGACAGAGATCAGGAGAGAAGACGCACGAGGAAGGGACCCAGGGAGTCTCCAAGGCCCCAGGCCCAGAGTCAGTGGCCACAGCAGAGACTGGGGCCTGCACTCTTCCAGGAAGGTAAGTCTCAGAAGTCATCATCACCTCCTACCTCCTTTTATTTGAAAAATGGAGAAAGTGGCATTTGCAACAGAGCGCTGTCATGCGCATTTAATGAAATAATGTTCATAGTCAGCTTTCCAGGTGCATGGTAGACAGTAAGCCTCCCAGGGACCCTGGTTGTGATGGGATTTTCTTTTTGTGTGACCTTGGTATTGTTGGGTACTACTCCTATATTCTGTTTTTAGCAATACCGAGAGGAACTTTTCAGGGAGGGCCAGCCCCTAGCTAAGCAGCTGCTTCTCAAATTTTATTACACGCACGATAGACCTGGAGGCCCGGCTCATGCACAGACTCTCCCCCTGCCACTGCCAGGGCCTGAACTCAGGACCTTGCACTTGGCAGACAGGCTCTTATCCTGCTGATGTGCAGATTCTAATTCTGCAGAGGAAGCTTGGGAGCTGAGGCAGTGCTACAAGCTCTGGGTGCACCAGCACCCCATTAGACACTAAACTAGCCCCAGGGAACCCAGGACCCGCACTCCCCTGGGACTCCGGAGCACTCCCGGGGTAGCTGATCCAAGCTGCATAGTGCTGAGCAGTGAGACCTGCACTGGATTTGGAGGATTGGGGACATATGTAGATACATAGACTTAGAAAGATGTGTATCTTTAGTAATTTATCACACTGATTCCATGTTAAAATTATATTCTTCATTGCACTTAGTTTAGTAAGGTTCAGTGTCATAATTAATATTACTTGTTTGTCTTTTCTTTTCTTCATAAGACTCCCAGGTAGAATCTGAGGAGGTCCCCTGAAAAGAAAATGGGGCCCCCAACTCAGCCCATTGAGTAGGTTCTAAACTCAGGCCATGGAAAAGGAATTCCAGGACATGTCAGTCCAACCATAAGGCAGATGTACTAGACCAAGTTGGAAAGTGAGGAATAATGAGAAAGAAACTTCAGCTTGAGTCGCTGAAAGGGGCTCACTCTGACCCAAGGCTCACACTAGCCTGCTCACAAAAGCGGAAGGCCAGCCTTGCAAGGCTAGCAGGGGCAGACAGCGTCCAGGAAATCATTCTGTCAGTCTAGTTTTGTGACTCTAGTGCAATCCTTAGGGCTTCAGGGACAATTCCAGCACAAGATGATTCAACATTCTTGTTCAGGAGGAGAGTTCTCAGTTTACTTACAGGGTAATTGCACCTGTACTGGGGAGAAGATGTCATCCTAGAGTGGTACCCAAGGCTCTGCTGCGTCCCAGGCTGAGACAACTGCAGGTTGGAGGTAACCGTATGTCATTCCAGCAGAGTCTGAGATAGGATGTTTTGGAAACTGGCAGTGGGTGTCTACAGAAACCCTTAGAATTCCTTTAGCACCGCTGACCTTGGCTTTCATGGTCTTGGAGGACGATGAGCTAGACTAGGTCAATTCAGGGCAAACAATTCTTGTTTTGCCAACTTTTCCTGAACGATTAATATTTCCACCTACAGAGCTGAGCAGGAGTCTGACGCAGAATTTTAAGCAAAAGGGAGCCAAAAACAAGTGAGTTTCCTTGCCTCCTTTCTACCTGTCTTTATTTCTTCCATCCTACCTCCAAAATACAGAAAACTGTGGCTGCCCGTGTGGCTCACCTTCTAATTCTCCTGAGCAATGCTACCTGGGAACTTCAGCTTTGCCAGACCAGTTCAGGACAGGCCAAGGGACATTAGAGGGCATGGCTGGGAAGGAAAACTTTGAATATTCCCAACACAAAGAAACGATTGAAGTTTGAGATGACCGATATGCCAATCGCATGATCTGGACATCACACATTATATACAGGTGCTGAAACGGGACCCTGCACCCCATAAATATGTACAGCTCTGTGTCAAATGTTTTAAATATATTTTTCAAGTTTTATTAATGCAATTAAATAAATAATATTAGAGGGATTGCCTGTGAAGGACTGAGATTTGACAAGGCAGTGACTTCAGGCCTGCAGAGGCTGCTGGTAACAAGAGGACAAAGGTCTGGGCTGCAGATTCAGGGAAGAGCAACGTCAAATCAGAACTAGCACTGTAGGCCACCAGTGTGTTCTCCAAGGGAACGTGTCTCTCAGGCCTCTCCTCAGCTCCAAAGCCCAACATGCAAAACAGTGGCCTTAACAAAACAGTGGCGGGGCCCAGAAGGATGGCTCAGTGGTCTAAAGTGCCTGCTTAGGAAAGCTTAGGTGGCTGCAGGGACCGCGGTTCTTTTTTTTTTTTTTTTGAGACAGGGTCTCGCTGTGCACTTCAGGCTGGCCTTGAGCTCACTTTTGTAGCCCAGGCTGGGTTCGAACTCGCACCGATCCTCCTGCCTCAGCCTCCCGAGTGCTGGAATTACAGGCATGCGCCACCACGCCCGGCTGGGACCGCGGTTCTATCCCTGGCACCACATGCTGCGCCAGCCCTGCTCTCAGGGCAGGCTGAGCCAGCCATAAAAATAAATAAATAAATAAACAAACAAAAGTTCTGAAACAAGAAACAAAATTAAATTAAAAATTAAAAATTAAAAAACAAAAACAAAAACAAAAAACCAGTGGCTTCCCTCTTGTCTTTGGTGACAGGTGGGATACACAACATGAGGCTGTGGCTGCGAGGCCTGGGCCCCCAGGCCTCGAGGAGCTTCCGGGTCGTCTGTGGAGTCCACACACAGGTCCCAGCTCTTCCCACCCCTCAGAAGGGTTTGGCCGACTGGGAAGCCATCAGCCTGAGGAAGCAGCCAGTACCCGAGTACTTCAACTTTGCCCAGGACATGCTGGACATGTGGACTCAGCTGGAAAAGGTGACACCCATCCTGTCCCCGTGGCCCCTCTGGGCAGAAGAGGCTGCCCACAACTGCTCCCGTGGGACTTAGGGGCTATAAGACAGGTTGATATGAGTATTGTGAGCTAGAATCTGGCACTTCTGAAATTTTAATCTGTTACCATTTATACCTCACGGGGGAAACTGGGAACAAGTGTTATAAGCCCCAAACCTCCTGAGAGGCTACACATTACTGAGCCAAAAATCATACCCTGATTACTTCCCTGTTCATCTAGTCAAGAGCAGGAGGAAATTCTGATTTGCTGATATTCTATCTTTAGTATTTTTCTCACTCCCATTGATTTCCCTTCTAAGTAAAAAGCTCTGACTCAAAGTTTAAAAAAAAAAAAAGTTTTTCGAAGGTGATATATAGATTTTAGTTAAAATAACCCCAATTTCTTCATGTGTGTCTCTGTATATGCTTTCTTCCTCTTTGTTTTCTCTCCTAGATATGACTGTCACATGTTTTTGTTTTATTTTTGTTTCTGATACACTTTCATTGCTAGTAAGGGAATAAAATGTTTTCTTTCAAAGAAATTTACTTCAATTTTAAGACAAGCTTGCTCAAACTGAAAACGTGAAGTAGCTTCTCCCAGTGACATCTGGTGTGGAGCAGCCCTGGCTGGGTCCTGGGACAAGTGACATTTTTTAAATTTTTCAATTAAGAAGTCTACACAATGGACAAATACAAATTTACTATTTCCAAAGAGAAAACCAGTTTTGACAACACAGCCATGATGCCCAGGGACCAGCCCAAGCTAAGGCCAGCAAAAGGACAGGAAGAAGGCCGCAGGAGGAGAAGAAAGGCTTCCACCAAGAGAGCAGCAGCCTTTGAAGATGCCTCAGGAGGTAAAAGGAGTGAGCTTGAGTTTGAAGAGATGATGCAGACCTTTGTAAGGAAACTTATGAAGGCAAAAATCACAACACCTACAGTGAAAAATTCAGAGAGCTGATGGAGCAGAGAGGAGAGGCAAAAAGTAAAAGCTTTAATGTAGTTGGTAGAGAAGACAGAGGACTCCAGCACAGCAGAGGATGCTGAAGGCTTGACCTCCAGAAGAAAGCCAGGTGTGCTGGGGAGCTCAGACACAGCTCGCACTCATACTGGGGGCCAAGGGAAGATGCGTCCTCCAAATGACCAAGTCAGAAAAACTGTGAGAGGAACTTCACCCAGTGACAAGGGACCAAGAGGTCCCAGGACACCTTCTGGACAAAGTACACAGAGAGGCTAGAGAGCAAGAGCCAAGAAGCAAATGTGGGTAGGAAGAACCCTCACAGACCTGAAGAGGGAAGAGAAGAAGGCTGTAAAGGAAAATTGGCCGAGGGCTGAGGGCGTCACCTTGATGCTGGCCAAAGACTTTTCCTCAACAACGCTAGAAATCAGCAGACAGCGGGATCACATCTTCAGCATTTGGGGAGAAAATGGTTTTGGCCCCAAGTTTCTCTGCAAGGTTGAACTGGCATTTAAATGTGATGGTAAAGTACAGACATTCTCAGACTGGCAGAGCCTTGGGCAGTTTGCCAGCCAGAAAGCTTTCTTGAAAGATTTGCTGAAAAATGCTTCCCCACAGAATGCAAACTCAAGAGAAGGAAGATACCATGCAGAGAAAGGGGGAGAACCCTCAAGGAGCCTCTAAGGGTGGAGCTAGAGACCCAGCAAGATGGCTGCAACTTGCTGCTCATTGAACATGTAAAGGTAGCTAGAGCTAAGGTGGGGAGCTCAGCGTTTTCAGGGTGGGAAAGAAAAGAAAGCCGCAAGGTGGAGGAGCAGGGGACTCATGACTGGAGGAAGAAGAAGAAGAGAGCTCAGGGGAGGAGTGGCAGGAGGATGGGGGAAGGAAGAAGAGGAACAGAAAGAAAGAATGAAGGGGAGGAGGAGGAAGAAGAAACCTGGGGGGAGAAAGAAAACTCAGAGATGCATGGGGAGAGAGAAGGAAACTCTGAGATTGAGGAGGAGCAGGGGGAGGAGGAAACCCAAACACAGAGGGAGAAGAGAGAGGAACTTGCCTGTAGTCGGGAGAAGGAAAGGTCAGTGCAGACTCAGGAGGACCACAGGGTGGAGGTGGAGGAAACCACTGCTTCCAGAGGTCAAGGAGTTTAGGTCCTCCATCCGACTTCTCATGGGAGCGCTCTCTCAAAATCACTAGAGCAAAGTTCCTATGAGCACAAAACACGTTTACCGACAAATCTGAGGGCTTTATCAGAGGTCACCAAGTTTTTTAATTTTTTTTTTTTTTTTTTTTTTTTTTTTTTGGCGGGACCAGGGTTCCAACTCACAACCTTGCACTTGCCAGGCAGGCACTTGTGCCATGGAGCTATCTCCCTGGCCCCAAGTTTTTTAAGGACAGAGAAAGTGAGAAAGAAGACTCTGCAGATGAAAAAGCTGACGTCTGAAGAAGCAGCCTTAATCCAGGAAATGGAAGAAAACTTCAGAAGAAGCATGGTGGGCATCTTCAGAGAGATACAAGAGGAGATGGAGAACATACAGAAATGTTGCCCTGGGGTCGAGGAAATTAAGTATTCAGTAGACAACCTGTACTGCAGAGTAGCTCAGCTCGAGGAAAGAGGGAGCCATCTGGACAGCCAAGTGGAAGAGGCATCCAGGGACACAGCGCAGATGTCCAGGTCGCTGCTGAGCAATGAAAAACTTCGCATCCGAGATGAGTTCAGAAGCTCTAACGTCCATGCGGTCGGAGTCTCAGGAAAGGATAACAAGGTGAATGAGGCCAAGGATATAATTAAAGAAATCACTGAAAACAACTTTTCGGAGCTGAGCGGGGGCTCAAGGATTGAGGTCGTCAGTGCTCAGCGAGTCCCCAGCAAGCTGGATGAAAGAAAACTCACGCCTAGACACATTTCGGTGACGTTCTGGAGCCCCAGTAAGAGAGAGATGCTGAAGGCCTCACGGGAGAGAGAAGTCACCTACAGGAGTAGGAGGATCCAGCTGAGGGCAGACTTCCCGTGGAGCCCGCTGGACGCCTGCGGGCAGGGGCGCGACATCGACAAGGTTAGAGTCCTGCAGGAGAATGGCTTCCACATGCGAATCCGGTATCCAGCCAGACTGGCATTTGATTTTGAGGACAACATAAGAACATTTTTTGATATTGACGAATTCGGAAGATTTGTTCACCACCTACCCTCTTTGAAAGGATGGCTAGAGAATGCGCTCGAGCGTCTAGAGAGCTGGAGCAAGAACACAGCGTGCTTTCCCCACCAGCACCCAGGAAAGCACATGGAATGGAACGTCGCGTCTCTACCTGCAGAGTGAGCAGCGGACAACTTTGCTGGTACAACAAAGGGAGCATTATTACATGGATACTGTTAAAAGCTACACTTCTAAATGTTAATGATGAACAGCATAGCTGGTATAGAAGGTTGATTGGTTGGTTGGTTGGTTGGTTGGTTGTTTGGTTGGTTGGTTGATAAGAGAATGAACCCAGAGCTTTTGCTCTGAGCTATGTTTTCAGCCCTTGAAAAATTTTCTAGACAGGTCACACCAAGTTGCCCAGGCTGGGTCTCATCTGTGACCTCTTGCCTCAACCTTCTTAGCTGGGATCCAGCTCTGGAAAAGGGAGTCTCACCACAGGAATCTTCACAATATTTTTTTTCACTGGAAGAAAAAAACATGCAGTCAATACTGCACTGGAGGGTGTAGTAAGATTTAGGAAAGTGGCATGGGGTGTGTGAGATCGACGAGGAGGCTTTGCAGCCAGCCAGCCAAGGTTCAGCCGCATACCCGATGGGTGAACTTGAACATCTGGATCTCCGTTTTCTCATCTCAAAAATGAGAGTCATGTCATAAGCTGCTGGGAGTTATGAGAGCCAGTGGGAAGTGGGTGTAAAAGACAGGGAGAGAATACTCCTTTCCTAACTGTCTATATTCTTCTTTTTCTTTTCCTTTTTTTTTTTTTTCTTCTTTTTGTCTAACTAAGGGACAGCCTTAGAGGACTTCTAGTCATGAGGACAAACAAGCAGGATTAAGTCAGGGAAAAAAAAAAAGGTAGCATTAGACACCTTCAAAAACATTCCTTCCTAAAAGTAAAGGCAATAGCCCCAGAAAAAATTGTGCAAATTAACTTTTCAGAACTCTGAAAACTAAGCAGGCATTGGAGGAATCAAGGGAGAGTCCATGAAAGGAGCTGATGAATCTCAGTAAAAAAATAAATAAATAAATAGCAAGACTGTGGTACTTTAATCGGCTCCAGTTCCAACCCCCAGTGTTCTGATGTTGCAGCAAAACTGGGTCCAAGAAAGGAACACCCCCTGAAGGCATCAGCAGGCAGTGAACAGCTTATTTCACATCAGCGATCCTGGCTGGAATAATGCCCCTCCCCCCCCCCCAAAAAAAATAGCCAGGCAGCAAGCGTCTGTGAGTCAGCATTTTTTACAAGGCATTAGCAGGGACTGCGAAGGCAGGACAGAACAGCCTGGCAGTTCTGATTAGCCAATAGGGCGAGGTCATTGGTCACCTGGCTCTCTTAATGATCATGAGCTACAAGACTAGATTAACAACCACAAAGCTTAACCCAGCCAAGTATTTTGAATACTTGGTTACACTCTCCTGGCTCTGAAGTCAAGAAAAGAATTAGAGATCCATGAAATAGTCAGAGAGCTAGCCAGCATCAAAGAGAACAAAGTTTTAAAAAGAACATTGTTTTCCTAAAAAAAAAGAACATTTTTTTCCTTCTACAGTTTTGCCCTTTCACAGATACATGGCAGACTTGGAAAATAATAATCCTTGTTCCCAGGGTACCCTGGGAGCTATAGAGGGAGCAAAAGAGAATTAGATGTTTTTCCAAAAAGTTATCATTGTTAGCCCGGCAGGATGGCTCAGTGGTTTAAAGCACCTGCTTGGGAAAGCTTGGGCGGCTTCAGGGACTGCGGTTCAATCCCCGGCACCACATGCTGCGCCAGCCCTGACCTCAGGGCAGGCTGAGCCGGCCATAAAAATAAATAAATAAATAAACAAAAAGTTATCATTGTTTGATGTGTCTGTGGGTTCCTTAAGAGACCCTATTTTCAAACCTTTCTGTATGCAAGAGAGAGAGAGAGAGAGAGAGAGAGAGAGATTATATAATTTTGATGGAATGTACTGAACATCAGTGAATTGTCCATTTGAAAGTGCATTTTTAAAAGCTGTTATGGAAAACATGTACTTATGTTTGCCTAAGTGCTAGAAAGATTTGCAAGATACTAATACAGTTGGTCACTACCAAGGCTGGTGAAGGCGGGAACAGTGTAGTGTGCACAAGGAATGAAGCATGCCTGCCCACCACATAGCTTTGCTCTCCACTCCAGATTGTTGAACTCTACAAGTGCACTAAAGATATTAGCTATACCAAAAGACAAAATTATTTTTTAAAAAAAGGAAATGAAAACCTTCACTCAGTGGCTTCTATTTCTCTTCTGCCTGCACCACTCTCTAGGCTGGGCACCGGCCCTCATGCCCTGCATTCTGGTGGGTGGATGGCAAAGGAGACGAGGTCAAGTGGAGTTATGATGAGCTGGGGAAGCAGTCCAGGAAAGCAGCCAATGTTCTGAGGGATGCATGCAGCCTGCAGCCTGGGGACAGAATAATGCTGGTGCTCCCACGACTCCCAGAATGGTGGCTGGTCAGTGTGGCCTGCATGCGCACAGGTCAGTAGTAGGGCTGGGACTCCCTGCCAGGCTGACACTACCTGCCAGGGCTCTGCAGTTTCCACAAGGGTGGGGAGATGAGTCAAAATGACTTCTGTATGGTTTGTTTGCTTCTCCCTGCCTGAAAATCATGACTTGGTTCCATTGTGGAGCCAGACAATAATAGAGTAGATAAAAGCAGGCCCACCCAGTGAGATCCACAATGCAAGGGCCTCCTAAGGTTTTCTGGATGACCGCTATGTGTAATGGTTTGTTTCTGTAAAGTTTCCTGCAGTCATGGGGCAGCTTCTAGAGTTTGTGATTGACTGGTGGTCCAAGGCTGGGATTATGGGTGTGAGTGCTACCCCTGCCCTGGGGCAGGTAGCCTGCATACAGTATAAGGAAGGGAAAGAGGCTTGCTTTCTGCAGCCTTTCCTCCCTTTTTGATCTTGCTGTTTTCTATTGCCATAAAGTGCTATCCTCAGCCACCTGCCACCCTACCTTGAAGTCAGCTGATTATAGACTGAGGCCTTCACAAACTATGAGCTAAATAAACCTTTCCTTCCTTAATTCTGGGTGTCAGATATTTTGGCTTAGAAACAAGAGCAAAGTAGCTAAGATGGTCAACCATGTCAAGTGATCAGCATGACTGAAACTTCCCTTTGGGCTGTTGTTTTTTATATTAGGTAAATTTCCCCAGTTCTTCTATATATACAAGTTGATCCATTTCTTTGCTTTCCAGACAAAATAACTCAAAACCACAACCCATGTTATGTCAAGTCTCAAGTCTCTCCATGTTAGTGGACACTCAAGATGCTAGCCTTAAAGTCCCACGGCCCGTGTTCTCCTTGGACATGCTTGTCCCCACTCTTTCAGACTGGTGTCTGATTTATTTCTCCTAGTGACATTCTGGCTGTCTCCCAGCTGCTTAGGTCTCAAACTGGAACACAGTTCCCCAAGTACCACAAACAAAAGTGCAGGGGAATCAGGCTTCTACTAGAAATAACTAAAATGGAGAGACAATGAAAACCAAAAGTCTTCAAAATGGCCTTTAAATTTTGCAAAGGTTTCTCAGATAAAACAAAGGGTAACAAGACTGTTTCATTCAGCCCGGCTCCTGCTATGTCTCCCAGCCTCACTGCGTGGGTGTGGAGAGTGACTGATGCATTCAGGACTTGCATCTTTTCATCCGAGAATGTTGGACTCAACGGAATGTTTACAACACACATCCTCAGATGCTCAGGAGCTTTCAAGTGTATGATTAAAATATGTTCCTGATTTCTGTTCTCTCCTTCCCCTTGGTAAAATCAGCTACCCTTAGAATGGCTCTGGCCAAAACAGTATGCATACCCTAGTACCCCACACATACATCTCCCTGCTATATGCTCCCTATATTCCCCTGTACCAGCAAGTAACCCCCTTCCAACATGAGACTTCATTGCAGCATTTTGTTTGAAAGGCATGGAAAACCACTGAACTAGGTCATCTCCAAGGCAATAGAACACTATCACGATCACAGATTCTGGGATTTAACAAAGCTTGCCTTCGTAATTTCATCTCTACAACATAATAGGTAGTGAACTTGGGTTAGTCTAAGTTGTTTATTCTACATAATATCAATAAAATTCACCTTCTAGGGTTGTGAAAATTAAGCAAAATAATGCTTTCCGGGCCCTGCCTGCTCCCGTGTCTGGCCCCTGCTTTGGGGTCTTCCTCTGCTGTTAGGACACACATATCCACGTACTCCCATGTGATTTCAGGGGTCGTCATGATTCCAGGTGTCTCCCAGCTGACAGAGAAGGATCTCAAGTACCGGCTGCAAGTGTCCAGGGCCAAGTCCATCATCACCAGTGACTCTCTAGCTCCACACGTGGATGCCATCAGCACTGAATGCCCCTCCCTACAGGCCAAGCTGTTGGTGTCAGACACCAAGCGCCCAGGCTGGATGAACTTCAAGGAACTACTGCAGTAAGTCAAGGCTATCCAAAAAAATCACAAGAAAATAAAGTCAGGCATTTTCCCCTTAAGCAACACAACATGATGTGAACTGCTGACTCTTCCTGAAGACAGTGAATCAGGGAGGAGCACCCACTTTGGAAATCAGGCTGACCTGCGACATAGTCCATGTGAACAATGCTCAAGTTCACTCAGGCAGCACTAGATGTGTGCCCCACTAGCTTTCCTGTGCTCCACTTCCCTCTATGTTGGTGGCATTACTGATTACAGTTGGGTTAGTTGACACATTTAGTATTTAGCAAGTGGCCAATAATAAAATAGCTGCTGTGTGCTGAGTGCTTAGTATATGCTAGGCACAAAGCTAGGTGAGCATTCATCTACTTTCATCCATGCAGAAGAGTTTTAATTTATTAAATTACAAGCATTGTGTGTGATATTCTCAACCATAATGAATAAAAGATATTATCTTACTTAAGCATGGAAAATAACTCCATGAAGGTCTGATACCATCTGACAGATGAGGAAACAAGCTAAGAATAGTCAAATGACTTGCCCAAGACAAAAAGAAATCAAGTCTTTTTGGTGAGGATGGGTCCAAAGCCACATTTGTCTTGAGGCAAGGACCTGGGACATTGAGACTTTCTCCCAATGAAATACCAAAACCCAAAAGGAATCCTTCAGAGTCCTACACTAATGGTTTGTCAATGTATATCCTACAGACCAGATGTCCCTGGATGCTTTTGAAATACATATTATGAGAGCCCACACCTGACCTACTTAATGAGCTATATCTGAGTTAGAGCTCTGGAAATCTGTAAGTTTAAGATCAACCCATATGATTTAGATGAGCTACAAGACTGGCCTAAATTGGCAGCCCTCAATTTAGTTGTCATGACAAGAAACTGGGTAGCTTTAAGCTAATAACTCCAAATTACAAGGAATTGAGGTGGGCCTGGAGTGACACCTAAATATAAAGATGTATGCATCTGGCTATGTGTGTGAGTGTTCCACTACAAGGTCCTTGGGCCCTGGAAAAGAACATGGACTCTTGTGAGTCATTTAACCTTGTCTCCAAAAGAACAAAAGAATTCCTGTAAGGTGGGTGTAGGTAATGGGAGCTGAGACTCAGCACAGCACTTCACATATAGTGTTTGGTGAAATGGTGTTCATATTGTTACTCTGATTCCACTGGTAATACTCACTTGCTACTAGGAGCACCACCTGGTGTTTGTACCTCTTGCAGAGAGGCACCTACAGAACACAGCTGTGTGAGAACCAAGAGTCAGGATGCACTGTCCATCTACTTCACCAGTGGAACAACTGGAGCCCCCAAGATGGTGGAGCACTCTCATTGCAGCTATGGACTGGGATTTTTGGCCAGTGCAAGGTACTGGAAATGGTATACCTCGTGGGTCCAAGAACAGAGTGGGTGGAGGAGTAAGAGGGCTGAGGGAGGGTTAAATAGCAGCAGTAGAGGTAGCAGACAGTAAGAGAACAAGTGAGGCTCTGGCCTTACTCTGAGTAAAGATGATAAGCCATTGGGAATCTTTTGTGGTGAAATATACATAGGACAAGTTTGTTTTTGCAAAAACATGTATTTTTACCCAATTCATAAAAAGTATTGCAATTCAGGGCCTGCCATGTGATGTTTTGGTACATGTATATATTGTACAAAATTCAAATCAGGGTAAACCTAGCTATATCCTCAAACAATTATCATTCATTTGTGCTGAGATCCATCCAAAATCTTCTAGCACATTTTGTCTTATGACCATTTAAATGTATCATCTACTATCATTAAATACTCTCACATTGCTGTGTAACCTTCACCACCATCCAACTTCAGAGTTTGTTGTTGTTGTCTTTTTTTTTTTTTTTTTTTTTTTTTTTTTTTTTTTTTTTTTTTTTTTTTTTTTTTTTTTTTTTTTTTTTTTTTTTTTTTTTTTTTTGTCTTTTTGAGATAGGGTCTCGTTATGCAGTTGAAGCTGGCCTTGAGCTTGCTTTGTAACCTAGGCTGGTCTCGAACTTGCAACGATCCTCCTGCCTCAGCCTTCTGAGTGCTGGGATGACAGATGTGCACCACCACGCCCAGCTCAGAATTGTTTTCACATCTTCCTAAACAGAAACTCTATAACCACTGGATGATGATTTCCCATCAACCTCTCCTCTTGCTCCTGCAGACTCTTTTCCTTTCTGCTTTCCATCTCTATGAATTTAATTACTCTGGGTACCTCATGTATAAGCAAGAACATACAATATTTCCTCCACGGGTTTTGAAATTTGGCTCCTTTCACTTCGTCTTGTGTCCAGAGGTTCATCTGTTTAGGAGCACATGTCAAATTTCCTGACTTTTCAAGACTCAAAGTATACAGTTTTTCATGTATGCATCACATTTTTAAATCCATGCATGTGACGGTACGCACTGGGTTACTGCTCCACCTCTCTGCCTCACTTCTAAGATTCTATGTCTGCTGAAGTATGGCTGTGCATCATTAATGTCATCTCCTCCCAGAAGCACTTCTAAACCCTCATCTCCACCCTTGCTCTCCTTTAGGCTCCTGGACTTCACTGAACAAGGCTTTGTCTTTTGCTCTGTTTGAGCACACTCTCCAGAGGCTTCCTGGATGTACATTCTTACTAAACTGTATGCCACTCAAAGTGAAACTGGTCTTTACTACATTCCTGGAGCTAAGCGTGAACTGAGTGCCTAATAAATGTTGACTGCAAAAAAAGGTTCCCTTATCCCAATGTACTAGGACCATCTACTACCTTATATATTGCTCTCACTAGACTACGGACACCTTGAAAACATGGGATCTATCATGTTAATTCCATATCCTTAGCCTAGGTTATAGGTACACAAAAGATGCTCACAAAATGTCTGTTAAGTAATAACTGACTTGGTGGTTTATACACAGATTTGACCAGCATAAATGTGTAGGCACCCACAGTGACCATTGCTCCAAATAAGATGATATGGACAATGCAGTCCTTTTCATATCGCACTACCACTGATGCTGGTTTATTTTTCATTCTGAAATAGGGCCCCCCTAAGTATTTCCAGCTCTGATTAAACGTGATTATCCTGCCTCATCCTCCAGGGTAGATCTGGGATTCTAGCTAAAGGCATTGCTGAGTATTCTCTCTCTCTCTCTCTCTCTCTCTCTCTCTCTCTCTCTCTCTCTCTCTCTTTCTTTCTCTCTCTCTCTTTACAGACGGTGGATGGGCCTGACTGGATCTTCTGTCTTCTGGAACACAACTGACACTGGCTGGGTGAAGGCAGCCTGGAGTCTCTTCTCCACCTGGGGTACTGGATCTTGTATTTTTGTGCATGAGATGCCTCGAGTTGATACCAAAGTTATCCTAAATGTAAGAGACTGAATGAAACATTAGTTAAGTGTTGGGTGGAAATGAAATGCATGTGATTTACATTTTAAGGTTGTAGGAGAAAAAGTATGAGCCAGGGTCTACCAGACATCCTTCATGTTGATATTAGCCAAGAAGTCTTCCAGGACCTTCACTAATCTGGGTCCTGTCTACCTATTTTCTGTCATTGTCTATCCTCATGCTTGACTGCTAGGAAAAGAGCATTTCCTCTCTCCAAACCTTTATAGAACCTTTTTTACCTGCAAAGGATGCCTCTCTCTCCAAATAAGATAAGGTAATCTTCTTTCCCATGATCCTGTAAAAAACCTAGTTACTTGTCAAACCCTTGGGTCAAATCAGAGTCTGTTCAATAGCATGTCCTGCTGTCTATAGTGCTTAGCACAAGTCTTTTGCCCAACTTCAATCATATTGACTCTTGCCCAGCCTCCCAGGGGCTTCTAAAGCAAACAGAGAATCAATACTTCCAGCAAAGACACAGAGCATCTTTCTTATGTATGCCAAATCCTAACTGATGCTCTCTGAAACATCACAGAGCCAATCTGCCTAGTTTTGTTGTAGTCAAGCTGTAGCAAATGGTGGCATCACCTGTCAGACCTGGCTCTCAGCCTAAATATTCCCTAATAGTGTGGCCTCAGAAAAGCCACCTATCCTCCCTGAGATTCAGTTTCCCTATCTGAAAGAAAAAGAAAAAGATGACATAGTTCTGTAGAGTGATCGTGACAATGAAATGATACCAGGCGCAGGGCCTGGAACATCCTAGGTTCTTTGCATATTATTATTAACAAACTCATCATCATGGTTATCCATAAAGGACTTTATCAGCCTCTGTGTGTGTGTGTGTGTGTGTGTGTGTGTGTGTATGTATCTGTGTTCTCCCTCTATTGTCATGATGCTCGGACTTAGTGTATTCTTTTTCAAGTGCTCTGGTAAATTAACCCAAAATGTAACCATTTAAAACATAACATTGGTTATGTGCCAGGTGCTACCAGTTAAAAATCTGAAAGCACTGGTCAGTGGTTCTAAATGAAGTTGAGCTCTCATGAGGTTGTAGCCAAGTTATCAGCAAGCACACTACACCCACATCAATATGATCAGCAATAGCTAAAAAAGAAGCAACCCATGTACCTAACCACAGATGAAAGGGTAAGCAAAATGTATTCCACACATGTAATTAAATATTGTCCAGTCTTTATAAAAAATGAAGTTCTGCTACTCCATAGACTAATCTTGAGGATACTATGCTAAATAAAAGAAACCAGGCATTAAAAAATAAATGTTATATGATTTTACTTGCATAAGGTACCCGGACTAGTTAAATCAATAAAAACAGATTGATGGTTACCACGAGTGAGGGAAGAGAGTAACAGTGAGTTGTTATGGCCTGAATTAAAAGTTTATTTGGAAAGATAATGAGTTCTGGAGATGGATGGTGGTCATGTCTTCCTAACAATATGAAAACAATATCCACTTTAAAATCAGTAAAGTGAGTAAATTTTATGTTGTACTTTATCACAATAATAATTTTTATAAATACATGGTCTGTGACTACAGTCATCTTCAGACCTGATTGGGGCTGGAAAAAATGCTTGAAACCTGACCCAGCTTTTGAGCAGACTTCCATGACCCACTAGCTATGGGTGGTAGGCTTTACTTCTCCTGCCTGTGTTCACCCACAGGACAAAGTGGACTCACACATGGAAGTTTGCTTCTGCCACAGTGAGTAATCCAAGAGCAGGCAAGAGCAAAGGCCTTGAACCCAGATGTCGTCATCATCATCATCGTAGAACCAAATCTCAAAGGCATCAACTTGACTATGTGCTAGTCATCATATAAACCAGCCTGGATATACTATGGGAATTGGCCCCAAAAAAACATGAAAAGCAGGAGGTGGAGGCTGACTGTCTCAGAGACTTTATTCTATATGTAGTTAATAAAGAGAATATAAAGACCCAGTTCGCTTGCTTCATTTCCATGAAATGAAATGAATAGTGACCCCAAAAACTAGTGGTGGTGGTGGTGGTGGTGGTGGTGGTGGTGGTGGTTTGGAAATGAGGTCTCTGTGCATCCCAGGCTGTCCTTGAACTCCTGATCCTCCTGCCACAGACTCCCAAGTACTGGAATGAGAGGTATGTGTCCTCAAGCCTGGCTCATCTCTGGTTTCTTTTAGACTCTCTCCAGTTTCCCAATAACCAACTTCTGCTGTGTCCCAACCATCTTCCGACTGCTAGTTCAGGAGGATCTGACCAGGTACAGTCCATCACGCGGGGCGCTGAGGAGCTGATGACACACATACAAAACAGGGGAGGCCACACGCCCAGCACCTGCTCTTGGGGCAACTTAGAGCTCAGGGAAGTTAACCCTGTGGGCCTTTGGGGCACCTGTACCCATGTGAGGCTGCTAGAGGGTAGAAGGAGATGGGCCCTGACTGGGTGGCCTTCCTTTCCTGCCTGAGATAGGTACAAGTTTCTGAGCCTGAGACACTGTTTGACCGGGGGAGAAGCTCTCAATCCTGATGTGCGAGAGAAGTGGAAGAGCCAGACAGGCCTGGAGCTCCATGAAGGCTATGGGCAATCAGAGACGGTGAGCACAGGGTCAGCCCCTACCTCCATAGCAGTTCTCGGCCGTCTGAGGGTCATGGCACACAACACCTCTGCTTCTGCAACTATCCTCTCCCTGATGCTCGTCTCCAGAGGAAAGCATGCACAATGAAACTCTAGTAACAAAACTCTATCAGCTTTTCTTCTTTTAAGGTAATTTTCCAGTTGTCCCAGCAAACAGCGCTTCTAGGTAGAGATATTGCCTGTCTCCAGCACTACAATACACATATGTCCCTGCCCCAAGTCCTAAGCAGTGTTTCCTACAGCTACTGGGGCATAGATGGTGGTATCAATTGTGTCTTCTGGCTTAGTGATAATATATAAAGTTCTCTATGTGAGTTCCCATTAATATGCTCTGTAAATGTTTGTTGACTATGGAAAGAAGAGAGGAGAGAAAGAAGGTAGAAAGAAAAGGACAATAGGATAAATTTATGGATGGATGGATGGATGGATGGACGGATGGGCAGTTGGATGGGTGGGTGGGTGGGTAGATAGCTGGAGGGAGGAATAGAGGGAACCAAGGAAGAGAGGAAGGAACAGAGGGAGAAAGAAGGAAAAACAAGAATATGGAAGATAGGAGAGGGAAAAAGACAGAGAAAGAAGCAAAGGGAAAAGAGAAAGAGAGAAGAAAGGGAGGCAAAAAGAACTGGATAACAGATGAGAGAATGGTATTAATCAGGAAAGATACAAAGATGGTCAAGCTTCTTCTTACCGGCACTTCTTTCTCTCCAGGTTACAATCTGTGCCAACTCAAGAGGCACAAAGATCAAGTCTGGTTCCATGGGCCAAGCGTCCCCACCATACGATGTACAAGTAAGACACAAAAGGCCTGAGATTAGTGAGCCCAGGCTTGGATGGTGGGTGGCCTGGTGGTGCAGAGGCTCAGACACTGTCCTATGATTGCTCCATCAGATTGTGGATGACGAGGGGAAGGTCCTTCCTCCAGGAGAAGAGGGGAACATTGCTGTCCGCATCAGACCCACCCGGCCCTTCTGCTTCTTCAATTGCTATTTGGTAAGAGACAAGGGACAGCCATTCTCAATTACTGTAGAGTTTATGGCAAGCCCTAGTGCAGCACATTTTATACAATACCTGTTGCTTAGCCCTTGCATAACTGCATGAGGAAGATTGCTACTATTATCCCTAAACTGCTATCACTGATCAGAAAAACTCACTGATAGGAAAACTACGTGGATGAAGTCATCAAGCAAACAGCACGGGTCCTGGGATTTAAGCATAGGTATATCGAGAGTGCAAACAGGACAGAAGGGCATCCTCATCATTTCAAAGAAGAGAAAAACTGAAGTGCAGAGAATGGAAAGGACTCAACAAATGTCAGACTGCAATTATAGGCTGGAGTCAAGTGTTCAGGATTCTTTTTATGATTTCTTGGCATTTCTTGTACTCTAGAATTTCAGCCCAAATATCTGAAATCCTGCAAAATAATTTGGCATCATGTATTGACAGTCTGTTTCTGGCAAGTTAAATCCACCCTCCTCCAAAGCAAAGTGTACATCCCCCAGTTCATTTTGGCCAGTCCCAAATAGCTGAAATTGCAATACTAATTGAACTGATAAGTTCTCGTCAATTTTATTACAATAAAAGAGACATTGCCATCAACGTCTGCCTCACAGTACTGCCTCTCACTTAGAACACACTTACCCCATCATTGTTGCTACTTTTTGAAGTTGCTCTGGAAGTCCTCTTTCGTCAGTGTCTGTGAGGGGCGGCCAAAAACAGAGTGAAGGGTTCCACCAAGTGCCCTCCAGTGGAAGAACAGCATTGTCCAAGTCACCCCATTTTGTCCTCGTCTGCTGTATGCCCTGGATCTGGCACTGTGAAATTCCTGTCTCTTCTCTAAAACCAAAATCACTGTGGAATGTATACATTTTAAATAAATTCAGGCAATTGAGGCAGGTATGACAGCACAACTAAAATGCTCATGAAAAAAAGCACTTCCAGAGCTGCTTCAGAAATTGGTGAGAAGGATGGGATATGGATGTTTAAAGTGACAGGAAGTACTGGAGGGGGGGTGGAATTGGCAGTGTGTCGTTTACTTTTTTTTTTTTTTTTTAAGAATTTTTTATTTTATTTATTTATTTTTTTCTTGTTTCCACTCCTTTGTTTGTTTATTCACTCATCTTTTATGGCTGGCTCAGCCTGCCCTGAGGGCAGGGCCTGCCGGCGCAGCATGTGGCGCCGGGGATCAAACCACGGTCCCTGAAGCCGCCCAAGCTTTCCCAAGCAGGCGCTTTAGACCACTGAGCCATCCCACCGGCCCCCTGTCATTTTCTCTAATTGTTTAAATTTAAACGTTCACTTGGTTTTCTTATTGCACCTCATACCCTTGTCAAGTTCCATGAAAAATGTTTGTAAGCATGTTAACTGGGGCTACATTCAGTCCACAAATCAGTGTGGAAAGAACTGACAGCTCTAATTCTTTGTATCTTTCTATTTATTTATGTGTTTTTAATCGTCTAGACTTTTACATTTTCTGTGCAAACCTCACAGATTTTGCACTGGATATATTTTTAGACATTGATAGTTCATCTTTTTCCTTTTTTCTCAAAATGCATTTTTGAATGGTGATACAATTTTATAATTTCTCTGCCAAAAGTGCACCTGTGTTAAGGGTATGGGTTGGTGACATTTGACAGATGCATGCTCCCCTGTGTACCCTCCACCACAGCCAAGATGGTTGTCATTATATTTTTATTTTTTAAAAAAAGAATTTACATACATGGAACCATAAAACACCCATCTGGGGGTGTCTAATTTCCTATACTCGGCATACTATGCATTAAGGATTTGTTTCTTTTTATTGCCCAGTAGTAGCTTTTTCTTTAAAGCTTTGAGAAGCATCACATGTTGTCAGCGCTCTCTTTCCTCCACCCTGGACTCACACCCACAGGGCTTGCAGCCCACCCCTCACTTTCTACCTTCCACTTCCAGTGTATCTTTTTACCTAGAGCCAAATCACTTGATTCTACCCTGAATCACTTCCCAGCAGCTCCCTTCAAATTTAAAGACGAAAACTCATGAACTCACAGGACCATACTCCCTGCCCACAAGGCATTTGAGTTGGCTCGGGTTTGGGAACTAACTGCCCAGCTTCTTGTTGGGGGCTTCCAAACCTCCAGCACAGAGCTGCTTTGATAGTTGCTGCCCTAAATGAATGGCTCAGCTGCTCCCTCAGAGGCTTTCTGTATCTCTCAGGAAAATCCTAAGAAGACAGCTGCATCCGAACAAGGAGACTTTTACATCACAGGAGACCGAGGCCGCATGGACAAGGATGGTTACTTCTGGTTCATGGGAAGAAATGATGATGTGATCAACTCCTCAAGGTCGAGCTGCCTGCCCTTTTCTCTGCCCGTTGTGCTTTCATGGGGGAAGGAAGGCCACTTGGAAAAGCTTGTTTTTCTCTTCCAGCTACCGCATTGGCCCTGTTGAAGTGGAGAGTGCCCTTGCTGAACATCCTGCTGTCCTTGAGTGTGCTGTGGCCAGCAGCCCAGACCCCATCCGGGGGGAGGTGAGAACTGCTAAGAACTTTGCTTTCTGCTTCTGGACCTATCAGTACCCAACAGGGCAGCCAGGAGGGGCCAGATTCCCCTGTCAATCTCACCCCTATCTAGTGCCACTAGATTCCACCATCAGCCACATTTCCTTTTTATTGAGCCTCACCTTCACTACTTCCAACTTTCTAGAGGGTCATGAGAGGGAAATATCGAACTTTCCACCTTGAGGGAACAATGAACTACGTTCAAAGGGGCTGTTGGGCAGGAGCTCTTGGTGACAGGTGTAAGTTCTCTCTTCCACTCCGTCCAGTAAAAAGTGCTTTTCTGTTTGCAGGTGAGGATCTAGGGAGCATGCTAGACATGGTTGCTGAGGGCTCTACTCCAGAAGGAACAGCCATCCTAAGAGATGCCAAAATATGTATCCAAAATGGCCCTGTTATACCAGCAACATGAGCCAAGTGTAATAAGCTGAGCTTTACAGGAGAAATACACATATTCCTTTTTGTGGGTTCCAGATAGAATGGAAAGATTGACTAATAGGCAGACTTATATATATTCACTGACTGTAAATCCAGCATAATCTTAAAGCACAATGTAACTATCTCATGAAAGTGAGTGCAACATCATTTTGCACCCTTGAAAGCCTCTGAATCAGAGAAGGGATTCTCAGAGTCTGATGGCTGAGCTTTCCACAGCTACATTGCAGAGATGCAGATCTGCAGACTTCAAGTTAGACTTGCTGAGTCAGACCGATATGGGTACAGCCCAGGTCATCTGCATTTGAGCCAGCAGCCCCTTGCCAGGTGACTCCCCACTAAAATTTGAGCCCAGGAATATAGGACGGGGGAGATGTGAATCCCAGCTATGCCGAAGAAATTACCTTGAAAAGTGTACTGCGCCCAGCATGCTGTGAATTCCCTGAAGCCAAAACAGATGGCTGTATCCTCTAAGTTGGGGTGTGCATAATGCTTAGAATAGAACTTGGCACAAAGCAAGTACTCAGTAAATGTTTAGCATTTTTATACCAAGATAAAGCATTTGCTAGAAGCCTGATCTTCCTGAGTTTGAAATGACAGTAAGCTTCGTGCCTCTGGGAAGTATGTAAGGACCATGAACTGCCCCTCAAATTATTGCCAGAGTTCAAGGTTCATGTATACCTGCAACCCAGTGGCCATTTGAGTTTTTTCATTCCTGCGTTTAACTCTATTCAGTTATGCCTGGGCATAGCGCTCTTCCTCCCCCTGGGCAAGAGGCAGCCTGTACGAAAAGTCTGGGCAGAGAAAGCCAAGGTCCAAGTGTCTTCAGGACACTGAACCAAAGTAGTACAGCTCAGTATTTGTTGGCCACAAACATTCTGCCCCCTCGACACACCCTCCACACATAGGTGCCCTTAGCACAGTAGTTCTCAATGTCTCTAATGCCGTGACCCCGCAATACAGTTCCTCATGTTGTGGTGACCCCAAACCAAAAAATAATTTTGGTGGCTACTTCAAAACTGTAATTTTGCTACAGTTATGATTTGGAATGGCTTTAGGGGACCCCTGTGTTTTGGTCATTCCACCCCCGCGGGGGTCATGACCCACAGGTTGAGAACTGCTGCCTTAGAAGTTCTTGCATTTTCCCCAGACCCATCCTGAGCTCATGCCTTGCTATTCAGGAAAGCTGGAAGTAAATAATCACAGAAGTATGTAAAGCTCCTTTCTCCAAAGCATTTGCGTCTTAAGAGAGGCAATGTTAGTGCTGAGGTGTCGTGACTCAAGCCTGTAATTCCAGCATTCTAGGATCTGAGGCAAGAGGAT
This sequence comes from Myocastor coypus, assembly GCA_004027025.1. Taxonomy (NCBI): domain Eukaryota; kingdom Metazoa; phylum Chordata; class Mammalia; order Rodentia; family Myocastoridae; genus Myocastor; species Myocastor coypus. Next base: position 62,453 of record PVJA010008453.1, read on the forward strand.
TGTTGAGAGTTCGAGGCCAGCCTGGGCTAGAGTGAGCTCAAGGATAGCCTGAACTGCATAGTGAGATCTTGTCTCAAAAAGATGAGAGACAGAGAGACAGAGAGACAGAGAAAGACAGAGAGAGAAACAAAGAGACAGAGACAGAGAGAGAGAGAAACAGAAAGAGAGAGACAGAAACAGAGAGAGAGAGAATGTTGCCTTCTAATGGGGTCAGGGTAGGCATAGAGGTTGCCTGGCAAATACACAGGGCTCAAAACTCAAGAACTCACTCCACTAAACCAGTGTTTCCCATAATTGATCCTGAGAAACAAACAACAGAAAATTCATGCTGAGTATTTTGCTGACTGTTGCCATGCTATAGGCAGAGCCCTCAGGGTGGGCTGGGAAATGTGAGCACAGGGTTGCAAGTCTTGAGGAGAGGAGGCGCTACAGAAAGCTTGACCTTGCTGGGGTCGTCGCAGGTGGTGAAGGCATTCGTGGTCCTCTCTCCAGCCTACTCCTCCCATGACCCAGAAGCCCTGACCCGGGAGCTACAGGAGCACGTGAAGAGAGTGACTGCACCATACAAGTACCCCAGGAAGGTAAACATCCTGAGTTCTAGGTCACAGCTGTGGAGGACCACCTAACCAGCTCTCCTTGAAGGAAGAGCAACTGTCTCTATTTTGACTGAGTCTGGCCCTATTTCATTGTATTGATATGTAAGAGCTGGCTAGGACTTTTGTTTATCCTCTCAATTGGCCTTAAGCAATGTATACTGGTCTAGCTGAGGTGTTGATGATAGTCTTTGAAGGTGGTATGCATGTCTCCCTGGTAACCTATACCTGCTGCTCCTTAATGTGAGCTGGGACGTGACAGGTCGAAGAGCTGATGCTCTGTGCTGCCAGCTGGGAAGGAGCCTCGAGACACAGGCTATGACTTCCTGGGACTTGAAAGATTATATCAAAACTGAAGCACCAGACTACCCAAAACATTAGATACTATGTGAATAGCCTTATGCAGATTACTCTCTCTGCATACCCTCTGCAGGTGGCAGATGTAAATGCAGGACCCCCACCTAGCTCAGCTCATAGCATTCACTACCTCCCACAATTCTCAGTCATGCTTCCTCAAGCCACTCCTCCACTGAATAAAGCCGGGTGAGGCCTTGGATCACTCTCTTAGTTCCAGAAAACCATCTCTGTGGCTAGACTTAGATCCCCTTGACTCCCCAATAGTTATAAATATGTTTTGGTGTCTTTACTTTCGCTGTGAGTTGCATGGGAAGTGGTAGCTTGGAATTACCTTGGTGAGATTCCAATGACGTGACTTGGGATTACAAATACTGACTTCTCGGATCAAAATGAGGACCTAAAAGGGACTCCTACAACAGCAAGCTAGGAAACCAGGTGGCCACATGCTACTTGGGCTCCCACAGGGCCACGCTGTGTGCCACATACTGGGAGGACAGAGGCAAAGAAAAGTACATCTCCAGTTCTGCTATAACCTTTTTCATGCTCTCTCTCTCTCTGTCTCTCTATCTCTGTCTCTCTATCTCAGTCTGCCTCTCTCTCCAGTTCTCTGTCTCTTTGTCTCTCTCTGTCTCTCTCTGTCTCTCTATCTCTCTCTGTCTCTTTCTCTCCAATTCTCTCTCTGTCTCTGTCTGTCTGTCTCTCTGTCTCTCTCTCTGTCCTGAGGACTGAATCCAGGAGGAATCTACCATTGCATTACATCCCAAACCCTTTTTATTTTGAAACAGAGTTTCATTAAGCCGGCTTTAATCTTGTGATCCTCTTGCCTCAGCCTCCTGGAGAAGAGGACAGGATCATTACCTCACCCAATTTGTTGGTCTGTTTTTTCCCTGGGTAAGGGTCGAGTCACCGCGGAAGGAGACCCCAAGTGTCCGTCTCTCATGCAAACTGCAAAGGGCAAGCTTTATTTTCTACGTATACGCAGGGCAGTCTGAACACGCAAGAACAGAGCGCGCCTTCCGTGTAGTACACACAGCTTTGTTTTTTGTTTTTTGCTTTTTTTTTTTTTTTTTTTTTTTTTTTTTTTT
>PVJA010008454.1:0-64268 GCA_004027025.1 Myocastor coypus
AAAAAAAAAAAAAAAAAAAAAAAAAAAAAAAAAAAAAAAAAAAAAAAAAAAAAAAAAAAAAAAAAAAAAAAAAAAAAAAAAAAAAAAAAAAAAAAAAAAAAAAAAAAAAAAAAAAAAAAAAAAAAAAAAAAAAAAAAAAAAAGAAGAAAAGAAAAAGAAAAGAAAAAAATTAAAAAAAATAAAAATAGTCAAACTCAAAGTGTATTTGAACTAAAAAAGTTCACCTGTGCAGAATCAAGCAAACATTGTTGCCATGCTGCGCCTATTTGGAGTAGATCTTCAGTTCTATATTTTTCATTAAGCAAAATGCATAACATTTATGTTTGTACCCTATCTCTCATTACGTGCCCTATCAAATCCTTTAATTCTCTTTTATTTAAAGTCAAAAGAAATCAACACATACTAAATGAAAACTTCAGTAGTGTTACACAGTTGAAACTGGGTATATTATTCATGCATTTACTTTTTTAATGGATTTGGTACAGGGTCTCATTACGCAGCTGAGGCTCGTAGTGATCGTCCTGTTTTCAGCCTCCTCAGTGCTGGGATTACAGGTGCAGGTCATCACACCCAGACTTAGTCATCGGCTCAGCTGTCCAGGGGTGGGGCTGGAGCCGCATGTGCGGTGCCAGGGATTGCAGCTGGGCATATTATGGGGGTACTAAAGTTGTGAGCATAAAAGCACAGCCTTGAAAAGAAGATATGGATTCTGGTATGCTGAACTTTTAAATCTGGTGGTATGGGACAAAAATGATAGAGAATATCAGCTTTTGATTTTATATTTTACTTTTGCTTTATTTATAGTTGAAGTGCAAAATTAATTGCACTTCGTAAATGTTTCTCTGGTATCTTGACAGAACAGGAGACGTACTGCTCTTGAGTTTCATACATTGTGGCTCTGAGATGAACTGTATTTATGTTTTAGAGAAGATAAAACATTGCAAAAACAATATCACATGCTATTTACAGACCTAGTTCCACAATGGTCATAAGAACAGCTTTCCAATTAGAACGCACACTAAAAACTACCTGCCTTAAAACTATGTCTTCTATACAGTGGACATGTGACATTTTGAGATTTCATATTCAATATTATATGGAAATTTAAGTATTTCTGTACAACCACCATTCATTTTTCTAAAATGTCATTTAGTAGCTAAAGCATTCATAAATATTTATGTTGAAAATTAGCCTAAAAACATGTTGAAAAATTAAATTTGGGGTTCCAAAAATGGATACTGGCAAATGATTGTCTGAAAATTCTTTTTAGCCAATATATGAAGATTTAAAACTGTTCATATTGGGGCTGGGGACATAGCTCAGTAAAATAAGTGTTTGCCTGCCAAGCACAAGGGCCTGAGTTCAATCCCCTGCCCTGCCAAAAAAAAAAAAAATAATAATAATAAAATAGTTCATATTAACGGTATAATATATAATATTCTGATATATTAATAAATAGCATAATAAAAATTATCCCCATAAATATTTGTGATTCTATGATTTCAAGATTAATCTGCTGAAGCTCTTTAATAATAGATTTTTTTGCAGTACTATGGGTTGAATTCAGGACCTTGTGCTTGCCAGGCTGGCGCTTATGTGGCTGAGTTATTTCCCCAGCCCACCTGCAGCTTTTTGAAATAAACAGTATGCTATCGCTTTCTGAAATCATGGGTTTATGCACGAACATATGAGAAATTGTAACTCAAATCTAATTGAGGACTAGAAGCCTTGTACTGTCCTTTCACCTCTACTTCTGATGTTAACCTGTGTTCAACTTCTTCTCCTTCTCCTCCTCCTCCTCCTCCTCCTCCTCCTCCTCCTTCTTCTTCTTCTTCTTCTTCGTCTTTTTTTCTTCTTTTCTTTTTTCATTTTTTGTACCAGGGATCAAACTGAGGAAGGACCTTGTGCTTGTCAGACAGTCATTTAAGCTACTGAGATACCTCCCCATCCTTCTTGGTCCACTCAACTACTAAGGGATCCACTTCTCTAGAGTTTCAGCATATGAGATTATGCCTTTCTATTCCAGAATTACTTCAAAGCATATTGTGACCTCCAGTTATATTTATGTTGTCACAGACAATAGGTTTTTTTTTTTTTTTTTGCTGAATCATATGCCACTGTCTGCACTGATTCACCCCTTAATAGAGACTTAGATCACTCGCATTTCTTGGCTCTCATAGGCTGAGTCTAAATAAAGAGATATGTTTGACAGATTGATCTCATGCTCAGTACACACCTGCCCAGCAAGACAACCTTTGGGTCATATGGTAGTTCCATTTTAAATTTTTCAGAAACCACTGTATTATGTTCTACAGCCCTTCTAGTAATGAAGTTGCCAGCAACAGTCTTCTAAAGCTGCTTTACCCAGGTCATCCTTAGTCCTTGCTGCCCTGAGCCATTTTCACAGCTGCCCTTCTGAGCAGAATGAAGTAATACCTCCTTGTGGGTTCCGTTGTTAATGGGATTCAAATGCTCCCTTTTGTATAACTGTGATGGCGTTGGATCTCTCCATTAAAATAGGGAAGAAGACAAGCAAATTTACTCAGTGTGGATTCATAGCTCAGAGCATGCTACACACATTTCAATTATCACTAATTCATGTAAAACCCAGAAAAAAAATTTAAATCATCCACTATGTTGTATAATGTACAGATAATTTTGAACTGTAACTACCATATATGTTCCATGAGGCATTCGATTTCTTACTTTAATCGTATTCATCACAGTACATTTTATGATTTTTAAAATGTTTTGCTGCGGGTTACATGATAATACAGAATTTTGCATTTTGTTTAGCTCAACAAATAAGATCAATGAAAAGCACTTTAAAATGCTTTTGAAAGCCATTTAAAATTTCAAAGACAGGACTAGCAACATTAAGACTCTCATCCGAAACGCGGGAAATCTTTTTCATTTCTTTGTCTGTTTTGTTCTTATAGCAGTTCAGAGTTTTTTCACAAATACAATCATCAGTTCTCACTCTAAATGCTAAAGATTTCAGTCTACTTGTAAGGTCAAAGACAATATTTGGTCTTTACTATATTTCTCTGAAATAGATTCTTTGAAAATAACAGTATAGTAGGGAATGAACAGATAAAATACCTAACTAGTCTCTACAAAACTAAAAACTATTTTTTTTTTCCTGAGGAGAGACTTTCTATCATGCCTTCATTATTCCCTTTCTGGGCTTCTGAATTATTTGAACAACTTTAACTTTTTTCCTAATTTTTATTCCAATGACAGTACATTGAATGTATTTTTTTTTTAAGTATACAAAATAATAAAAAAATAGAAATGATGTAGAATTTCACTAAGCAAAGTAATATGAACTTAACAGTATTTGTTGTACTGTCTGGTGCTAACATTGCTAAAAAACATTAGTGTAAGAAAGCCACCATTTTTGTTTAGGGTGAAATGAGCAATTTATCTTTTATTTTTCTTATATTTTTATTTTATGTATTTGGTACGGGGTCTCACTACCCAGCTCAGACGCTTAGGGATCCTTCTATTTTCAGCCTCCCCAATGCTGGAATACAGGTACATGCCACCTTGCCCGGTTATCTTTCATTGTAGGTAGATATTTTCTTTTCTTTTCTGTTATTTGTGTATTTGTGATTTCTTTTTTATTATGGTACATGCATTTTATTCAACAGGAAAGGACAATTGCTATGGGACAATAAAGAAAAGAAGGAAGGAGGAATATATATATATATATATATATATATATATATATATATATATATATGTAGGATAATTGATTATTAATTTCTATTAGTTGATTGAAAGAAACTGTGCTTATATTTGATAAATTCTGCATGCCTATGTCTGGCAAGCTGAACCAGACATTCGTAATAATAACCCTTTTGAATTTGCTGTGATTTGGCTTTGGAATTCAGTTTATTTTTGTTTTCCGTTCATTACAATAAGAGGAGGAGTGAGACGGTTAGCATGGAGATTTGCTGTTAAGATAAAGCTTGATAAGATAATTTCTTTGTTCTTATTGAGAAATCTATAAAAATATTTTTGAGAATTGTCACATTTCTGGGATAGTACAGGAGATCTCTGGATCAAGGGTAATTTCTGCAAACACTTGTGAATGATGCTTACTGTTGTTTTCACAAAATTGTTTTTGTTAGCAGTTCTGAGATTGTCCTACTGATGCTAAAATATAATGGAATTTTATGCTTTAGAATTAACCTTGCCTCCATGGTGAGTAGCTAAACCCTGACTTGATCAAGCATAGAAATCAGAAGTTTTTATCCAGGCATGGAGGCGTATGCCTGCAATCCCAGCACTTGGGAGGCTGAGGCAGGAGTATTGGTGTGAATTCGAACCAACCTAGCCTACAAAAGCGAGCTCAAGGCCAGCCTGAACTGCATGGCAAGAACCTGTCTCAAAAAAGGCAAAAAGAAAGAAAGAAAGAAAGAAAGAAAGAAAGAAAGAAAGAAAGAAGAAAGAAAGAAAGAAAGAAATCAGAACTATTTTTTTTTTGCGTCATATCCTTATGTTGGCAAGGCTAAAGAATACATGGGTGCAAGTGATGGTCCTGCTTCAACCTCTAAGTTCCAGAAACTATTAAGGTAAACTTAATAAATATTACAGGTTAAATAAGATAGTAATAATTAAGAAAGAAAAACTTGGCCCGGTGGGATGGCTCAGTGGTCTAAAGCGCCTGCTTGGGAAAGCTTGGGTGGCTTCAGGGACCGCGGTTCGATCCGCGGCACCACATGCTGTGCTAGCCCTGCCCTCGGAGCGGGCTGAGCCGGCCGTAAAAATGAGTGAATAAACAAAAGTTCTGAAACAAGAAAATAAATAAATAAATAAATAAATAAATAAATAAATAAATAATAAAAAATTAAAAAAAGAAAGAAAGAAAAACTTGAGCGGATACTTAAGAGTTGAAAATTAATTTCATAATTTATTGCTTCAGTTGATACCTGAGGTAGAGTTGTAGACACAGAATAATTACCAGGACCAGCTGGATAGGTGAGCATATTAAACCACTTGCTTAGGAAAGATGCAGGAACTAGCATTCGATGCCTGGCTTGGCAAGTCATGGTAGCTCACCCCAGAGAGCTTTGAGACAGGGACTGAGGCTGGGCGTGGTGGCACGCGCGCCTGTAACCCCAGCACTTGGGAGGCTGAAAATAGGAGTATTGCTACGAGTCCAATCTGTGCAGTGAGACTCTGTCAACCCTGTAGACTCTTCATTAAATACATTAAGGAGAGAGAGAGAGTGAGAGAGAGAGAGAGAGAGAGAGAGAGAGAGAGAGAGAGAGAGAGAGAGAGAGAGAATGAACACCAGCTCCTTGCCCTTGGACCAACAGAGTAGAAAACAAAAGACAGCCAGTGATCTTTCGCAGGTATGCAAATCACAGACAGGATTTTATAAACGAACTTGATTCATGACCGTTGAAAAGACAGAGGCCCGTTCAAAAATTCAGAGAGAATCTGGAGAAACACAATATATGACGAGACAAAGTTACGGACTTCATAAGACAGAGCATCTGGAAATGAAGGGAGAATATGTAAGATGAAAACGAAAGATGGTGAGAGTGCAGGGTTGGTTTGTACCAGTCTGGAGCGGACCCTTGGCCCATGGAGATGAGCAGCCTACTGGAGGTTGTGCTCTCCTCTGCCTCCATGGAAGGAGAAAAGTCAGCCCTCTACCACTGGGAAGCAAATGTCAACTGACAAGTCTATAAAATTATTTTCCTTTCCTTGATAAAGGATAATATTCGCAAGTTTCAGTATCAAGCATTTTACATGATTGATGGAATATTGCTGGGTTTACTTGGCTTAAAAAAGTATTCAGGTACAGTTCTTTAGGCCTGGAAAACAATGAAATGGAACAAAAGAAATCTCACATACTGTCTTTTAGTTCTTAGCAGTCACTGAAAATATTACTGTAAGTCTCTAAATTAAGCACATGACTTGAGCTGCCCACCAGCGAAAGCATAGTTCTCTAGCCCACGGAGTCATGCAGGTGTGCTTATGGACCGGAATTTATTTGCCAAAGAGAATGACTTGAGCAAGACTCCTGAGAGCGCAGGACCTTGCCTGAAACCAAAGTAGGTTACATGAGCTGTAACCACTTGTGAAGCTCGCTGTCGATTGCCATTGGCCTCACTAGGAATTCTCATGGCTTAGCAAAGAAAAACATGAAGACTAGTTTGTATAAGCTTTCTGTGTGCTAAAACCATGTTTGGAAAGCTAGTATCAGTGTATTCTCATCCAAAGGTGACTGGCTGAGAGACGTACAGAAAAAAAAAAAAAATCCTTCTGGACAAAACTTTGAGCAGTGCAAATATTTAGACACTTAGTTTTTCTAGAAAAGTATTAGTATCATAGGGAATTATCTACAGCTATTTGCTAGTAAGGTCTTGCAAGAATAAAGATTGGACATTTTTAATATGAAAAAGGTTACGGGAAGAAATACATGGGTTGAACTTTAAACTGACTAAATGTGAAGATATTTTTAACCCAGGCGAAAGTCCACAAAAGGTCAAGTTAGGAAGGGCAAGCTGCTTCTGACTATCTATCCAATGAACTTTCATATGTACAGGGTGGTCTTATTCCCCAAACAACTTTATAAAGTTTACTGCCTGGAACAGTGAACTGTGGACCACTGCAGAAGGATGAAGATTTATCACAAACTCAACATCTCAGCAATGTGCCAGGGATTCAGCATCTTGACTCATGTGGCTGTGGGCATTTCTAAGTGCCTGGCCTGCCAACACTTAATGCTAACACAAACACAAGGTTTCTCCTGAGAGCCAGAAGCCCACTAGGTGTTGATTACATTGGCATTCTTTCAACATGGAATGGAAGAAACAGATTTGCAGGCTGAACTTGAGGGAACACAGTGTCCCTGGGCTTCTGTCTTCTCTTCATGAATTTATATGGTATTTTATCACACATAGAGAGACTGTTGCCTATGAAACCCATATTACAGCAAATAGGATGGGCGTAGAATTTACTTTCCTTACCAAATATTCCATATTTCTGCCAAGACAGAATTCATCGAGGTATGAGAAAGCACATCCTACTAAATGCTAGTTACGTCACCGGCTGTACAATGCCTCTTACTATCAATAATTGACAATCAAAATATATAAAAGAAAGGTCAGATCATAAATTGCCATATAATTTTGACTGCCATCTTTTTTACAACCATTCTTGTGGGCTGAACCAAGATCTTCATAAAAATCAATCCATAACGACCAGGAATTAAAATTCACTGGCAATGTCTAAATTTTGGTCCCTACTTTCGAACTAAAAAGTTCTAGGGCAACTAGTCCAAAGTTATCTATGTCTATATCTATAGGCATTTATATCTACATCAATATCTTGGTCTATCACTCACCTTGAATGAATGATGGTCTTTATTTGGTCCTCAGTAGGGAAAGAAAAGCACAGAGGGATTATGTAGAAAAAGTCAAAGGAGTACCCTAGACAAATCCCAGAAGACATGACAGTTGTACTCTTCCAAGCCTATACACCAACAACCTCCAAAAAGAGAATATGATGCGCCTTCCTCTGTAAACTATAAAGAATGTACATGGCTTCGATGTGGATATCTGTAAAACATGATCTCAATTCTGTTATGATCGAAAGCCCTGAGTAGATACCATCATTTGCTGTAACTTGTCACCGTTTCAACGGAGGCTACGCCAAGACCAGGTCTGCCACCCATTGCCCCAGATGCCACTCTGAGACCATGTGCTGTGCACAGGGAAGTTTCTAGGGATGCTGGAAATGGCTTTCGGGCTCTGCGCTGGCAAAAATAGTTATCATCAGCTTTGACAATGGCTATTTTTTGTTGTTGTTGTTCTGCTTGGTACTCGAATGCTGTGCTGATTTCTAGTTGTTTCACACCCATGGTTGTAATGGTCTAGCACTTTAACTCTCTTTTCCCTCCTTTTATATTTCTGTTTCTAATTGTATCTAAAAGTATTGTTTTTCCATATGAAATAACGTCAACAAGAAGAAAGCTATGAGTCAGATACTATTTTCATGTAAAATAATAAACACCCCATGAAAACCTTCGCAGGAGTTCCACAAACTCCTGTGGGACTGGCCTCAGACACATGGATCTCACCTGACTCATCTTCTTCAAAGTGTGCAGTCTGAGCTATAAACACAGATGTACTTCTTCCTCAGTCTTGACATTTGTTCCAAGACCTTGCTTTCTGAAGAGAGAAAATGCTCTCTGGTTTTCCACTTCTCTTTTGAAGAAGCATGGCTGTGTTCACACCTGTAAGCCATGCAGTTGGGACCTTAAGAAACGATCGGCCAAAGTCTCATGTTCAACAAAATGTTGCTCCCTCTTTTAGGGTTCAGAGAGAGCCAGCCCCCTGGTTTAAACCCCGTTTGTTGAATGAATTCTCAATTACATTTCTTAGAGTCACAACAAAGAACCACTGTGGGAAGGGTGCATGCTTAAGAAAATATAGTACTTCCTATTTTCTATTATATTCTTGATTCATTAGAAATTTGTTTACCTAGGATATATGATGGGAAAATTGAATGCAATATAGGAATCAACATGCATGATAATAGTATTTTGAGAGCCACAGTCAGAAATGAGGCAGAACAGCAAAGCCAGCTGTGAGGATCTTTGCTTTTTGCTGCCCTAACAGAATACCACAGGCTGGGTGATTTGTATTAACAGTAGACATTTGTTTGGCTTATGATTGCGGAGTCTGTGTAGCCCAATATCCAGGACACACAGCTGGTGAAGGACTTCCTGCTGGGTCAGAATATGGTCCTTGACATCCCGTGTGACAGTGAGCATGAGGGAGGGTGAGAGAAACAGGTCAGGCATGGATCAGAGGCACGCTCCAGCAATAACTACTTTTCATGAGGCTGTGAGAAGTTCAAGTTAATGGAAAGCAGCATTCAAATCCTTATGCCTGGCAAACGCATAGCAGTGAAAATATTTAAAGACTTAAGAATTTGCATACAGGAAGTAAGAAGCTACTCCAGCCGAGGGAGGGGCTGAGCATGGGCCAGTGATTTTGTATCACTGTCAAAAGGAATCCAAGGACTCTGAGAGTCGCTTGGTGTGCGTTTTTAAGTTCCCACGGTGTGAAAAATATTTCACTGAATTTTGCATTAACCTACAACATGGGCTTTGGTCTGTAACCGTGTCTGATAAACAGGATCTGACATCTAGGCCCTAATCCTGTCAGGATTTGATTTATAGCAAGTGTCTTTTTCCCCTGACGAGCATCCATTTTAAGAAGAGCACAGCAACTCATAAGACAGCAGGGTCAGCACAGTGCTCAGCATATTCCTCTGCTTCCTGTCTATTTATTACCTTCTCTTTTATTAGGAAAAGAGGGGCGAAACTCATACGTGAATACTTACAGGCAATTACGATATAAAGGCCTGTGTTTATTTACAAATAGAAGTTTAAACTTCTTACTTTAATCATTTATAGTATAAAATCTGCCTATTTTTATCTCTAATGTTTAATTTCCTACTGGTAAATGTACACATTAAAACTATAGAGCCGGGCGTGGTGGCACACGCCTGTAATCCCAGCACTCGGGAGGCTGAGGCAGGAGGATCGCTGTGAGTTCGAGACCAGCCTGGGCTACAAAAGTTAGCTCAAGGCCAGCCTGAACTGCACAGTGAGACCCTGTCTCAAAAAGACAAAAAAAAAAAAAAAAAAAAAACTATAGAATTACATTCATCATTTTGTTTAAGAGATATTTGTGGGCCGACGAGATTGCTCAGTGGTTTAAAGCACTTGATTAGGCAAGCTTATGCAACCGCAGGGACCGTGGTTCTATCCCTGGCACCATATGCTGTACCAGCCCCATCCCCACATTAGGCTGAGCTGGCCATAATATTAAAAAAAAATGATATTTGTCAGTGCTTGACATTTAAATAACTGAGATGTAGTAAAAATAATAATGTTATATTTCATTAATTTATATTATTCATTTGACTTTCAGAAATGTATAAAGGAAAAAACATTGCAAAGAAAGTTTACATCTCTTTAAACATAATTTTAATTTTGTTTCAGAGGTGGTATAGGTACCATGAGACTGTCACATGGTGATAATACAATTTTCAAGTAAAACAATTTTGAGACTGTATTCTGGTGAATTACTGAGAACAAGTGTAGGTCAGGAAGGGCTTACAATTAAATATCATGCTCAAAGGTGTGACAACCTAATGTAGTGACCCCCCAAAAGTCATATACTGGAGTCTAACCTCTCAATGATTGCATTTGCAGGTGGCACTTTTGAAAAAAGCATTATCTCAGGGAGGTAAAGTTCTCAAAAATAACATTCATTCTTTTACAGTATAAACTTTCGATGTCCCTCCCATTTTTCATTATTAGAAAATGAAGCCAAGTACCAGTTTCTATGCAGCAGCTGACCAGCCTTCTCAGGTGGTACAATACACGCTGTTTTGATTTTGGTCTCTTTGGGATCCAGAACTTTGAGAAAAAAATTACTGTTTTTGTTTTGTTTTGTTTTGTTTTGTTTTCTTTTGTCTTTTTCAGACAGGGTCTCACTATGCAGTTCAGGCTGGCCTTGAGCTCACTTCTGTAGCCCAGGCTAGTCTCGAACTCGCACCGATCCTCCTGCCTCAGCCTCCCGAGTGCTGGGATTACAGGCGTGTGCCACCACGCCTGGCTTTGTTTTTTCTTATATAATAACTAGTCTATGATAATCTGCTTCAAAAGCCTGAGTTTCCTACTACAGAGGTATTCACTTTATCGTTTGGTTTCCCAAAAAATGTCTTTAGAAAAATGAATATTATTATCTTAACAAAGGGAAATTGTGCTTTGCAATGAATGCGGAAAGAACTTAAATGATAAGTGAATACCGAGAAGTACTAGATTATGATTGGAAATATTTCAAGTAAATATATCAGAAATAATTTTTGAAGTGGCTTAAGGGAGGGAAATGGGGAAAAAGCAACATATGTTATACGCAGACACAAGTTTACTATAATGAATGTTATCATGAACATCTAAAGCTTAGCAATAAAATTAAAGTAAAAAAAGAAGGTAGAGTCTACAAAGAAAATCTGAAAACTCAGAGAGATTTTAGACGATAGTAATTTGAAGAAAATGAATCAGAAAAAAATAGGTATATAAGTCATTGTACTATGGAAAGTCAGTATCAGAAATAAATTATATGGATTTGCAAAATATTAGGTACTCAGAACAAAGTATCTGTTTTATAGTACACGATTAACGTACTCAAGTCAATAGAGACAAAAGATAGTGAGTTTGAAAAGAAATCACAAGTTATGTTGACAAAGTTTCAATTTTTCTCAGTAGTAGCAGTTATTTTAAAAAGGAAATTAAAAAATACTGCAGAAGTTTCCAGAAAAGGAGAGATAAAATTTGCAACTTAGTTTAATGCATGACTAAAGGGTAAGAGCTGACTACCTTTTCAACTCCGCATGCTTTCCAACATGGCACCACATGTATTTCTTCTGTAAGGAAGAGTCTGAAAGATATATTTCACTAGAACAAGAACACGTGAGGTGAACTGACAAGGTCCTCAGGGAAAGGCTTCAAATGCAGGGCAGGCCAAAAGGCCTTTAGTTCTTCACAGAGTTGATGCTGAATGTTAGGAGAAATTTATCTAATGGTAGCAGTTGTTTTGAAATGAAACCAATATAAACTCTAATACAACTGAATAGATTAAAACACAACTGCAGACAAAGTATTCATTGGCTGAATGCAGACTCAACTAACATAAAAGTGTAATTTTAGTTCTAAGGTAAAGAAAATCTTTGAGGCAATTATCACAGCAAAAGGCATGGATCATCTGTAACTGTTTGCATGCCATAGTAAAATAAAATTGGCTTAGTTAGCAGTTATAATTTATAATGTGATGTACATGGTCAGAATAGAGGATCTGAAGGGCAAAAGTTTGCCCCTATAGCAATGAGTCAGATTATGTATATATGATCATGTATGTATATATCTATATATCTATCTCTCTCTCTATATATATATGATCATGTATATATATATATATATGTGTGTGTGTGTATATATATATATATATATATATATGTGACATGATCTGATTATTTTAACATAGAATTTAGAAAAAGACCACATGTCTAAAAGACTTGAAAGATATTGCCCCACTATATATCAGTCTGGACTGTGAAGAAATGAAAACAGCTTATTAATGAAAATAATTGATTTTATTTCAGTGCATAATAAAGTGTGTAAAAGCAAATTACATTATACATTTGTAAGATATGGAGGTGAACATGAGACACAGATAAATGTTTTTAATTTAATTTATAATATTGAAGAGTAAAATCAAAAGCCAAGTCAAATAGAAACAAAAATAGAAACAGGGCAATGTACAGCAATCTATATCTATATCATCTATATCTATATTTCTATATATATTTCTATATCTATATCTATATCTATATCGATATCTATCTATATCTATATCACCTATATCTATATCTGCTATAGATTTTCAAGACAAGAATAATTAACAACAGTTGTTACATTATCTGCTTTTTATCATCAAATCTGCTGCTCAGAGGAACACATATAGTTATGTAAATCGGTCACATAATTGATCATCAACAGTTGCTTTCAAGACACCTTAGTTTTTATTGTCCTTTATACTTTATTAAAGTTTATTTTATAGAGAGTGTAATAATAACTTATGAAATGTTAGAAACAGTACACATTTAGATGACCAAAGTGAGGGGTATTCAACCATGCTTTGAATCCTCAATTTTTTAACAAGCACAACAAATAATCAAAACTTTCTAGGAATGTATCTATTTTAGTATTAAGAACTCGCTCTAGCCTGGCAAGCGCAAGGTCCAGGGTTTGACCCCTGGTGTTGCATTCTGAGCCAGTCCCTGTGCCATGCAGCCTCCAAGCCTGGGTGTGGTGGAGCACCGCTGTAACCCCAGTGCTGGGCAGGCTGAAACAGAACGATCACTATGATCCAAGCTGCTTGTGAGTCCCTGTACTAAATACATAAACCAAAAAAAATAATTAGCAGATTAAAACTTGACCTCACTCTGGATTGGCCAGCCACAATTTGAGCCAGCCACATGTGGCGCAATGCCTGGGGTGCCACCTGGAGAAGCCCACTGTTCTGTCTTCAGTCTCTGGCCTTGACTGCTCCAGTCCTGCAGCCCGCTGTACCTCCCTGGTCCGTGTTGTCTGCGATTAAAATGCAGCCTCATGGCAGCCACTGTATCCTGGTGAAATGCTTTACAAATATTTTATGGTAACTTTGCATAAAATATCACTGTCAACCTTACAAGTTGATAAACCACTTGAAGAGTGTCATTCAGGTGTCTATAAGGACATCTGAGAGACCGGATTTCCATGGTGGCCCATGTCAGCCTATCTCTCATCCTTTCCTTTCTGCTGCAGCCACTTCCCGTGAACAACGTTTATCTATCTCATATTTCCAATGCAAGATTTCTAATGTGTCTCCAATGTTAGTCACAAGAGTAAACCATTACGGTGGAATAAGTGCTTGTCTGGCAAGCACAAGGTCCCGAGTTTAACCCCAGGTGCCGCAAAAAGACAATAATTGAGAAACCATGATCAACCGGACCACTGGCTTAAGTTTGTTGAAAAATACCAAGAGGATAAACAAATCCGTATATTCATCTTTTGATATAGCATTAGGTCTGTTCTTATTTTTCTGTAGTTACCAACAGCTATTTGAATAAATGTAAAGGTGTTAATGAAGATATTTCATTGAATATCTAACTTTTAAGGCTCAAATTCCTTGTCTCATCCACTGATTTCTATATTAAATCGTGTAGCAGATTCCAAGAGGCTTATGAAGTTTTTGCATGGGTTGAAGGTGAGACATATATCCAAAATAACTTCCTATGATGGATGCACAAATTATGTATTACAAAGGTGCAATAATAAAAAATGTGGAGACAATAAATGATACAATACACTAATGACTTAGAGGAATTTCACATAACAAAAATATTTTGATTAGTTTCCTTCTACGCCTCTAGATATCAATAAAACTTCTAATAGTGTCTATCAATGTTTTTCATTTGATATTTTATGTTTATTCATTTAAAACTTTCCTCAGGATTAGTGAGTTTATTCTAAGTTATATTGAAAATATTTTCTCTTTTAATTTACCTGAAGATTTTTGTTGTCTTCTTATTTAAAAAAAAATGTAAGGAATTATACCAGTATCAAATCCTACCACTGCCTATTTTAATTTTACTTTTTTAAATTTTAAAATTAATATTGAAAGAATAGAATTAATATTAAATTCATTAAAGTCGCAAAATGACAACCTTTTCCTAAACATTCCAGCTTAAATTCTGAATCCTGTTAGTGTAGCTTTAAATTAAACACCGTGAGAGATACCACGTTCATTTTTTTTTCATTGCCATTTTCAATAAACCTTTTTCTCAGACACTATGATTCACAGTTATGGGAGATAATTCCATCACTGTTAACTGTCAGGCAGCTGCATTATTAAAATAGATTATAAGAGTCATAGACTTTATTCCACCTCAAATATCCCTCAAGTTAAACGCAGTGGAAGTGCAAAGAATCAACAAAACACTGTTTTCCCAGAGAAGTGTTAAGATAGTAGCTTTTAAAATTAGCCCTGCCTACAAGAGGGTGTGTTTTAGTTTGCAAACAACAGTGTTGTTTCTGAAAACATGGAACTGAGAGATTTGTTTTCTCATGTCTGTACATCAATGGTGGGATTTTTCAGTCACAGTAACTGTACCACTCCCCATGTCCTAGCTGGCCAACTCCATAATGCATAAATGCCATGGTTAACCCCAATCTGGAATGATGAGCTATCTTCTGATCAAGTTATTTTGGAGAAGCTTCTGTTTGCAGTATCAAATAGCTACCATAGGGTCTGACAAGATAGCTCAGCAGTCTAAAGTGCCTGCTGAGGCAAGCTTAGGAAAGCATGCAGGGACCACGATTTGATCCCTGGCACCGCATGTCATGCCGGCCCCACCCCCACTGGCCACACGCACGCGTGCGCGTGCACACACGCACGCACGCACGCACGCACGCACGCACACAGCTATTAGAATGCTTAACTAACACAACTGGTCCAAATCGTTAGATCAGCTACTTCAAGTTCTTCTCTCGATCATTTTTTCTTCTGGGCTCACCTAGCAGAGATGTGATGCTTTCAAACATACTCTTTCCAAAACCACTGGTTCATTTCGTAGTGACACGAAATTTGAACATATTTTCACATCTCCAAACCATTGACACAATGGTAATCGGGTTCTTATTTTGACTGACATTTATCAATTGTTCACTGTGGAGCCTCCTCACTGGAGAGAAAATGTCCTGAATGCATAACGACCACACACCCTGTCCTTGCAAGCTCTGCCTTTGGATCCTGACTCCCAGACGAACTGCCACTAGGTCCTGGGGTGAATTTTTTCTCTTCCTTTAGTTTCCTCATTTGTCAGCTGGGGATATTAATTCTACCTGTTTTAGAAGGTTAATGAGTATTAAATGAACCCATACAAATAAAGTACTCAGAAAAGTCATAGCCCACTTTAACTTCTCCGTAAATGTTGGTCCTCATTAGACATTATGCAGCAGCGACCTAGGGCACCTGTGCTTCAGTATAAATGATTCCTGAGTGCTGTTTTTTACCCTGTTAACATCGAGCCTTTTACTTCTCCTTAGCTCTGTGTTTTTGCTTTCTCTCTCTCTCTCTCTCTTTCTCCCCTCCTCTCTTTTTCTCTTGTGAGAGAGACATGTATATTCATTTTGAGACAGAATGTTGCTAAATTATTTAGTCCCAAATGTTGAGCTTGAATTTACAGTCTTCCTCCTTCAGCCTCCCACAGTGCTGAGATCACGGAAGTGTGTGGGCATGCCTTGTGTGGGGTTGTTCTTAACAAGGCCTATAGTCTATTCTTCACTTATGCATTTCTAGACCTAACATGTGTTTCTGAATAAAATCCTTTACTACCAACCAAATCCTATACAGAAAACTTCATATCAAATTTTAATGTAAAATGGAGGAATTACACATAATTTAATTGTTTGAAGAAGTTATCCCATACTAGAGAATTTCTGTACTATGACAAAAGAATTTATAGTTTCTCTTAGATTCGTGAGTAAAAATAACAAATAATTCAATTTTACTCTTGCAAGCTAGACTCTTTTCAACTTACCTGCTCATTTTGAAAGACTGCCAATCTATATTGCAGATAGGCACTAAATTAATTCACTGGGGTCTTGATTCAGCTGTGTGTGCATAGGCAAAATTTCTGCCTGAAATGCCATTGACTCTGAGGTCAATAAGATCTTTGCGAATACAAATTCTGGTGAGTCAGCTCCTGAATAAGTATCTTGTCGTTTCATTTAGTGTGAATTTTGTAGTTGAGTAATCAAATGATACCTTATGAAAGTTTTCAATTGACTTGTGGAAGACAGGCCACCCATTGAGCACACTCATTTGAATTAAATAAGAGATAGAGATTATGTTCTTTCAAATCACTTTTCTTCAATTATTACTGTCAAGGATGGATTTAATCAAGAGGGAACAAGTTATGTGTGCATTTTATCACCACTGATACTTGTCCATTTGAACTTATAATATACAGGGGCCAGTAAGACGGTTCATTGGTCTAAAGCATCGTAGCTCAGGCAAACTTAGGCAACCACAGGGACCGCGGTTTGATCCCCGACACGACACACTGTGCCAGCTTCACCCCCAGGGCAGCCTGAGCCAGCCATAGCAGAAATAAAGTTTAAATAAAAGTAAATAAATAAAAACTATTTAAAAAATAAACTCTTCCCAGGGAACACCCACTCAGGAACCACTCTTGTCCCGTTCTTGGACAGGAGCTTTCTTTCCCCTAATAAATATGTTTTGCTCATTAGAAAATAAAATAAACTCATAGTATATAAAAATGATATCCCATTCTTAGTATTTGTGATAAATGCATTGGAGTAAATTAGACTGTTTACTCGTTGACATGAAAAGAAAACATAGGGCTGGCGAGATAGCTCAGTGGACTAAGTGTTTGCATAGGCAAGTGCAGGGGCCAGAGTTCTATCCCTGGCACCACATGCCTCACCCTCCCCACCCCCAGGTTATATGGAGCAGGCCAGCAAGACTGGATGTGGTGATGCATGCCTGTAATCCCAGTGCTGGGTAGGCTGAAAACATGAGGATCTCCACAAATCTGAGCTCCATAGGGAGACCCTGTACCAAATTCACTTAAAAAAAAAATGAAAGAAAGAAAACATAAAATAATATTGACTATGGTGTGTTTGAAATATATACTAGGTACTGTTAAGTTCTATTACAAATACGTAAAAGATGAGAGGATGTGTTGTCAAGTGGGAAGGTTGACTGGAATATTTTCAAGTACTCAGCATGACAGAAAGCTTTGAGATCTAGCTAGAAACCCAAAATATCTTCACCCTATTTAAATTAGAGCAAAGAGGGAAAATTAACTCAAAGCCTTATGATATAAAAAACCAGAGACAAACCTAAGTTAGCTCAAAATATTATTTCCAGTAAGCATCCAGAAAGTAAGTAAAGGAAAACAGGAACTTGAAGGTAACAGTAAGATAAATTAAGAGTGAAGAATCAATCTAAGTAAAGACAGATAGGTACGAATGCAGGGACGTTTCTTTACTTGCATGCTCTGAAACATGTCTGTCATGGTTTATGTCTAGTTGTCCACCCAAAGCCTCATGCAGTTATGGGTGGGGACTTCTATAGATTGAGACTTGACTCATGAGTCACAGGGCTTACGTGTTTTAGTACTGATAAGATTATCGGTCTGAGTACTGCTGGGAATTACAGGTGTGGCCTGAGGCACATAGGCTAAGGCAGAGAGCCTGATGTAATTAAAAGCAAAACAGAGAGACAGACTAGCGCTGTTGTTCTCTGCTACCCTGGTTGGTGGGTTGCCTCTGTCGTAATTGTTGCTGTTCCTCTGCCATGAACTTGGTGCTCTCTGCCCTGTTCCACTCAGCTTGGGCCGGCCTAATATAGACTGAAACTTCCACTATCTGTGAGCTAAATAAACCTTTCCTTCCTTCATTTTGAATGTGTGGTATTTGTTCCATCAATGAGTAAAAAGTAACTAACACAATGTCCTAAAAGTTTTACCAGCTTACAATGTATCAGAGGACAAACACGAACTATGGCTATATTGATATATTGTTATGGTTTATGTTTAGTTGTCCCCCAAAGCCTCATGGAGTCATTGGGCGGGGACTTCTAGAGTTTGAGACTGATCCATGATCCCTGGGATTATAGGTTTTAGTACTGATGGGATTATGGGTGGAAGTACTTCTGGGATTATGGGTGTAGCTTAGGGTGGGAGCTAAGGCGGAGAGCCTGAATGTAATATAAAGAGAGACAGAGAGACAGACTGGAGCTCTAGCTGTTGCTTTCTGCTGCCCTGTTTGGTTGGCTACTTCTGCCACCATTTTGTTGCTGTTCCGCCGCCATGAACTGGATGCTTTCTGCTCTGTTTCACTCAGCCTTGGGCCAACCGAATATGGTCTGAAACCTCCACAAACTGTGAGCTAACTAAACCTTTCCTTCCTTCATTTTGAGTGTTGGGTATTTGTCCCAGCAACGAGTAAAAAGTAGCTAAGACATATATATTTAGAGAAAGTTTCCATTACATAGGATCTGGTTTAAAAGATGGGGCTCCAACAGGCATAACGACATAGCCCATAATCTCAGGGGTGAGGGGCTACAGCTGAAGCATCTCAAATTGGAGTCCAACCGGAACAACTTAGCAAGACCATCTCACAAAATAAAAAGGACAAGAGCTGTTGCTCAGGGGAAAAGCTCAGGGATTAATCCCAAATAATTCTTCTATCTTTTGCATGTAAGATACATAAGAAACAGTATTAAATCTCAGTATGAAAGGTAACGTACCATGATTTTGTGGTATAAAAGAGCAACCGCAGTTTAAAATTCTGCAGTTGGAAATTTTGAGGTGGACTTAGTAGGAAGGTCCTTGGCTTGTCTGGCGGCACTCGTGCATATGTGCTCTTTTCTCAGCACTCAGTGCAGGGGTGACTAATATAGGGTCAGTCTCTAAGGCTCCTCTCTGTTTCACATGGCCCTGCATTATCACTAAAGGTGGAGCAACTTGGGCATAGCTCAAAACTAACAGAAGAAATCTGCACAGTCTTTGAAAATTAAAATCAAAATCAGGGGCTGGCGAGATAGCTCAGTGGTCTAAAGTGCCTACTTATGCAAGCTTCTACAGGGACTGTAGTTTGATCCTTGACACTACATGCTGCACCAGCCCCATCTCCAGAGCAGGCTGAGCGAGGCATAACATAAAAAAACAAAAACAAAAAAACCCCCTCGAAATCTGGCCATTATCTCAACTGGTGAGTTGACCAACCACTGTCCAGGAATGATAACTTCAGATTCTTTTCCTTATGAGGAAAGAGGAAATTTTACATTGAAAAAGGTAGAGGATAGGAGAAAACAGGGCAGAGAAAGCATTCTGTTTGATAATTGAGTGATGCACACAGAACTTGACATATTTTTAAACCTGTAGTGTGTGCGGTGTATACAAGCTGTCATGTAAGCCACGAGTGCTGAGTGGTAGGAATGTGCCAGTACTGGTTCATTCATCCCAAAGAGTGTACTATTTTGCAGAGTGTAAGGGGGAGACTCTCAAGGAAGCTCATGTTGAGCCTAAGAAAAACCTAGGAGAAGTCTGCATAGTTATTGATCAATCTAAGTAGAAACATTAGCATGCTCGCATTTTGTTAAGATGTAAGGAGAAAAAAGAAGCGTTGCTTGAAGCAGTCAGATAATATTAGAAAGGCTCTAATCTTCATCAGAATCCTAGTAGATGTGAAAATTTCCTGTTAACTCCATGAAATGAAGAAACTTTTGGAGAGGTGAGGGAAGCAGGATCATGCTACAGGCATTGGTGGGTTGATCCAGTTCTTTAGTCCAGTTCCTGGCTGACCTTGGAGTTAGGAGATGAAGACTGTGGGTAGTAGGTCACTGGGGCTGTCTTTTGCAGCTGCGTGCCTTGTTGGAACTCTTGCCTCCTGGAACCATGGATACGCCCTTTTCCTTCCGTAATCTTCTGCCATAATCATTGGCTTTCAGAGCAATGGACCATGGATTTATGCCCCTGAAGCCGTGAGCCACATTGTACCTCTCCCAGAGAAGGGACAGCTAATTAATGCAGTGGGGATGCCACAGACAATGTGAACCAGTGATGTTGCTGCTGCTATATCTGCAAATGCATGCAAGCATGATAAAGAACAGTTTCATACAAGCATCTCTGAAAGGAATACTGACAGGAATAGTGAATTTTGTCACTGGAAATCACAATTTCAAGGGTAAATTTCAGGGAAAAACTCAAAGGGTCATATCATGGGACCAAGAGCTCCTCCTCCTTCTGTATCATAACTCATATTTTGACAACTAAAGCTGAAAGGAAGAAAAAAATAAGAATAGTGATGCAGTCTTGCAGGTCAGCTTTTGGGGAGGAAATAAAGACTCAGGTGCAGAGAAGTTGCTTAATGAGCATGTGAGACAGGAGGGCTGACCCCCAGGACATCACAAAATGGCAAAGAAGCCAAGGCTGGCACAGCAGGAGATGCAATGTCATAAGGCACAAAGAAGCAACTTAGCACATTCACACTGAGATATATAATCATAAGCCGATTAGTTCTAACAAAGGATAATCTATTCACTAACTTTTGTGCTGGAACAACTTTATGAACTTCACCTTTTCCAGCAGAAATGATAGCATTGGTGTCAAAGACATATAGCAAAGCTTTGCTGATTTTTATTTATTTCTTAATTCTAACAAGGAATCTGGTTTAAGAATTACAAACATAATTCTTGACATCTATGGTGTGCCTTACTTCATGCTAACGAGTAGCTTGTTTTTTTCAGGGGAAAAATAACAAATAAATGTAATCACCATGTCTTAGAAATACTGCATTAAAGCAAAACAGAGAACATATTTGACATCAAATTTTAGATTCGTGTGCTGCTTTGAAAATCTGTACTTTAAAAAACAGGCAAAGAATAAACAATTTCACTGACACCTCCTATGTATACAAAGTTTGACATCGTTGAGGGAGAAGTGAAACAGTATACCCAAAAATAAATTTTCCAGGTCTTTAAATATTGAGGATTGATCTAACCTGCAAATGTTTATTATCACTGCAGTGAAAAGCTGATGGCACTTCTAACTGAACTCTACTTGTCAAATAGGAATAATTTTAGATTAATTGATGGAATAACTAGTTGCCAGTAATTTAATTAGTGAATTTGTTTTTAAAATTTTTATCATTTTTAATAAGAAATAATAGTAAGATAGTTTCAAAATATGTTAGTAGGACATTCACAATACTTGACTCATTGCATAGTGTTGCCTTCATTATAGTTACACAGAGAATAGGGTGTAGACATGAAGAATTTTCTGATCGATACTGGTGAGGAAAGAGAAATCAAATACAAAGAAAAAAGATAAAGAGAGAAAAAAAAAGAAAGAAAGAAAAAAGAAAAACATTATTCTCTTTGAGCTGAGAGGAAGTAGCGGTATACACAGCCCAATTTATTTGCATTGGGTTATGAGTGAAACGGGCAGTGTTGGAGGTTGTTGATTTAAGCCAACTCTCAGTCAACACCTCCTTTTTTTTTACACCTCTAAAAGACCAGAATGACAGGTATCCCAAGCATGAAAAATCTTTCAAAGATTCTTAGGACCAATATCTGATTCCTCCTCTGTACATGAGTGCATGGATTTGTTCCTGCTGGGCTTTCTCTCTTTTCTGCTTCCAGTCACTTCGTTGTTTAATCCTTAAGTCTTTGATTGCCATTCAGCTGTGCTATGCTCTTCCATTTTTATTTCTTCTTTAGAGTTCTTACACTAGGGAGACGATACGATGTTTACACATGTAGGCCTGGTTTATTTCACTTATGAGTGTATGTTCAATGTACATCCATTTACATATGAAGTCTTCCAGCTTATCATCTCTATAGCTGAACAATATTCCATTTTATGAAAACACCACATCTTTTTCAACCATTCTTCAAAAGATGGGCATTTTAGCTGTTTCCAAGATTTGGCTATTACAAATTGGGCTGCTATAAACATAGGTGCACAGATATCACTATGGTATGATATCTTCAGTTCTTCTGGGAAAATTCCCAGTAGAGGAATAGCTGAATTGAATGGGATTTCCAGTTCTAGTTTTCTAAGAATCCTCCATACTGCTTTCCATAGTGGTTGCACCAATCTGCATTCCTACCAGCAGGGGAGAAGGGTTTTTTTTGCCCCACAGCCTCTCCAACATTTGTTGTTCATTGATTTCTTTATGATAGCCATTCTTTCTGGGGTGAGATGGTATCTAAGTGTTGTTTTAATTTGCATTTCACGGATGGCTAGCGATGTGGAGCATGTAATTACAGACGTGTTGAATTTCTTTCTCTGAGAATTGTGTGTTCATCTCAGATACCCATTTCTGGATTGGATCTTTTAATTTTGAGACCCTAATGGTTTTTAGTTCTTAGTAAATTCTAGATAGAAGACCTTCGTTTGAATGTTTACGAGTTAAAATCTTTTTTTGAAATTTGTGGGCTGTCTTTCCACTCTTCTGATAATTTCCTTTGACATACAAAAACTTCTCAGGTGGAGGAGAGCCCATTTGTTGATGCTTTCAATTGTTAAACTTGCAATTTGATTTCTGTCCATGAACTTTTTGCCTACTCCGATGTCTCCAAGATTCCTTCCCAATTTCTCTTCCAGGAGATTTAATGTTTCTCTTTTAATATTTAAATCTTTAATCCATTTTGACTTTAGTTTAGTGCATGGTGATAGACTTGGATCAAATTTTAGTTTTCAGGATGTAGAGAGCTAGTTTTTCCAGCACCAATTGTTAAGCAGGCTATCTCTCTTCCAGTAAGTGTGTTTGTCCCCTTTGTCAAAAATAAGGTGGCTGAGTGTGTTTGTATTTGCTTCTGCATCTTCTAATCTATTGCATTGATCCTTAGGTCTATTATTTTGCCAATACCATGCTGATTTTATTACTGTAGCTTTGTAGTATAACTTTAGGTCAGGAATTGCAATGTTTCCTGCCCTACTTTTGTCGCCCAGAATTGTCTTTGCAATTCTGGGTCGTTTTTGGTTCCATATAAATTTTAGGAATGACTTCTCCAGGTCTGTGAGGTATGTTGATGGTATTTGGACTGGAATTGCATTAAATCTGTATGACAATGTAGGAGGATGACCATCTTCACAATGTTTGTTCTTCCTATCCAGGAACAGGGAATATCTTTCCATTTTCTCAGATCCTCCGGGATCTCTCTTTTCAGAGTACTGTAGCTTTCATTGAAAAGGTCTTTTACTTCCTTAGTTAGGTTAATGCCTAAATACTTCGTTTTCTTCAGTGCTATCATAAAAGGTACTGTTTCTCTAGTTTCGCTCTCGGTGTGTTTGTAATCTGTGTAGAGGAATGCTATTGATTTTTGTGTGTTGACTTTATAACCTGTTATGCTACTGAATTTGTGTATTAGTTCTAGTAGCTTCTTCGTGCACTTTTTGGAGTCTTCCAAGTAGATTATCATGTCATCTGCAAATAGTGATAGTTTTATTTCTTCTTTACCTATTCTTATTCCTTTTATTTCTCTTTCTTGTCTAATGGCTGTAGCTATTGATTCTAGAACTATATTGAATAGGAGTGGTGATAGGGGACATCCTTGTCTTGTACCAGATTTGAGCATAAAAGACTTCAGTTTTTCCTCATTTAGAATTATGGTAGCTGTTGGATTGTTGTAGATGGCTTTTATCAGGTTGAGGTAGAGGCCCTCTCTTCCACTTTTCTGTAGGACTTTGAACATGAATGAGTGTTAGACTTTGTCACAGGTGTTTTCAGCATCAATTGAGACGGTCATGTGATTTTTGGTTTTGACTCTATTGTTATAGTGTATTGCATTTTTTTTTTTTTTTTGCCTTTTTGAGACAGGGTCTCACTATGCAGTTCAGGCTGGCCTTGGGCTCACTTTTGTATCCCAGGCTGGTCTAGTGTATTGCATTTATGGATTTGCGTATATTGAACCATCCTTGCATCCCTTGGATGAATCCTACCTGGTCATGGTGCATAATCTTCTTGATCACTTGTTGCATTCTACTGGCAAGTATTTTATTGAGGATTTTTGCATCTATGTTCATCAGAGAAATTGGCCTATAGTTTTATTTTCTAGTTGTATCTCTTTCTGGTTTTGGTATCGGTGTAATACTTGCCTCTAGGAATGTTTTTGGAAGGATTGCTGACTTTTCAATTTCATTGAAGAGTTTGAGGAGTGCTGGGATTATATCTTCTATAAACTTCTTCTAGAATTCAGTGGTGAACCCATCACGTCAAGGACTTTTCTTTGTCAGTAGGCTTTTTATTACATTTCATATTTCATTGGCTGTTATTGGGTTATTGAGAGTACTTATGTCTTCTTGATTCAGTTTGGGTAGTTGGTCATTTTCCAGGAATCTGTCCATTTCATCTGTGTCTTCAGTTCTGTGAGAGTAAAGCTTCTCAAAGTAGCTATTTATGATCCTCTGAATCTCTGCTGGGTCTATAGTAATTTCACCCTTTTCATTCCTTATTGCTTCAATTTGTGTCCTTTCTTTCCTCTTTTTTGATGAGGTTAGCTAGGGGCTTATCAATTTGATTTAATCTTTCAAAGAACCAGCTTTTTGCTTCATTAATTCTTTGTATTGTTTTGCTTGTCTCAATTGAATTAATTTCTGCTCTAATCTTTATAATTTCCTCCTGTCTTTGGGCTTTGGATTTCATCTGCTCTTCCATTTCAGGTTGGTTTAGGTGCTCCATGAGAGTATTTATGTGCCCCTCTTCTGTTTTCTTAATGTGTGAGTTCAGAGCTACAAATTTTTCTAAGAACTGCTTTCACTGCATCCCATAAATTCCAGTAGGTTGTGTTTGAATTTTCATTAAATTCTAGATATTGTTTAATTTCTTGTTTAATTTCATCTGTAACCCACTGGTTGCTGAGAAGACTGTTGTTTGATTTCCATGCATTTCTGGAGTTCTTGTAGTTTCTTTTGTCATTTATTTCCAGCTTCATTGCACTGTGTTCAGATAATATGCATGGGATAATTTTTTTTGTTTTCTTGCATATACTTAAGCATGACTTATATACTAATATGTGGTGTATTTTAGAAAATTTCCCATGTGCAGCTGAAAACAATGTGTATTCAAAGTGGTTGGGTGGAACACTCTGTGTATGTCTACTAATTCCAGTTGTTCCAAGTTCTGTTTCAGTTCTGTTACTTCTTTGCTAATTTTTTGCCTGCTTTACCTATCTTTTTTGGATAAGGGGGTGTTAAGGTCTCCTGTTAAGATTGTGTTATTGAATATTAGGTTTTTCAAGTCCATTAAGGTTTGCCTTATATAACTTGCTGCTCCCGTGTTGGCTGCATACATGTTTATGAGTGTTACCTCTTTATCTTGAATTTTTCCCCTAACCAGTATGTAGTGGCCTTCTTTATTTTGTTTGATCAGTCTTGGTTTGAAGTTTAGACTCTCTGCAAACAGGATTGCTACCCCTGCTTTATTTTGAGGTGCTGGGGCATGCAGTATTGTTTTCCACCCTTTAACTTATAGCCTATGGGTTTCTTTGTGAGTTAAGTGTGTTTCTTGTATATAGCATATTGTTGGATTTTGCTTCCTCATTCACTCTGCCATTCTATTTCTTTTAATTGGAGAATTGAGTCCATTTACATTGATGAATACAATTGAAATGTATTGACTTATGATTAACATGAGTTTCACTTACTAATGTTTACCCCTTTTTCTCCTGTGTTTAGTTGAGTACCATATTTGGTGGGATCTTTCTATTCTCATTTCTTAGGAATGAGTCATTTTGGGTTCTCTCTAAAATATTCTTTAGTATACTGCGTAGGGGTGGCTTTGACGTCATGAAATTCTTCAGTTGTTCCTTGTCATGGAAGTATTTCACTTCTCCCTCATACTTGAAAGAGAATTTTGCTTGGTATAGGAGTCTGGGCTGAAATTTGTTTTCATGGAGGACTTGAAGCACTCTGCTCCATGCTCTTCTTTACTTCATGGTTTGTGAGGAGAAATCTGTCATTATTCGGATGGGTTTTCCTTTAAATGTGACCTGCTTCTTTTCTCTAGCAGCTTTTAGTATTCTATTCTTCTGCTGAATTTCTAGAATCTTGACTATTACATGTCTGGGTGTGCTTTTATTCGGGTTGATGTTTTTTGGCGTTCTGTATGCTTCAGTTATCTGAATGTCTGATTGTGTTCTCATATTTGGGAAGTTTTCTGCTATTACTTCTGCCCATATTCCTTTTATATCATTTGTATTGACTCCTTCCTTGTCGTTAATTCCTATTAATCTCATATTCTTAATTTTTGCATCATCTTGTAGATGTTGAATTATTTTTTCCTGCATCTTAATTGTGTTTAAGAGATCCTTTCTTACCTTTTCACTGGCCGAGGCTGTGTCTTCAAGATCTGAGACTCTATCTTCACTTTCATTCATACGGTTTTGCCAATTTGTGATTGAGATTTTATTTTCTTGTATATCTCTTTGAAACTGTTTCATGTGATCTATATCTTTCCTATACTGCTCCATCAGGGAATCCATCATTTTTCTCTTCTCTAATTTTTTATCGATGTCTTCTTTAGTATTATTGAAGTCTCTCATTATAGTTATCCTTTCTCTCTCTAGTTCAGAGATTATTTCTGTTCTGGTCTCCTCTTACCTTTCTGTAGTTGTTTGCCTCCTTTCGATGGTATTAATTTAGACATGTCTTTTTTAACTTCAGCTATTATTTCTGCTCTGGTTTCCTCTATACGTTTCTGCAGTTGTTTTACCACTTCATGCATTTCTTTTTTTACTTCAGATATTATCTCTGATCTGAGTTGCTGTATACATTTCTGCACTTGTCTGTCTACCTCAGATGCTGTCGATTCAGAGATTTCATCTGCAGGATTCCTGTTTTCTTCCATGTTAGTGTCTCTTGTATTTGTTTTGGGTGGGCTCAGGACCTGAGATTGGATCTTGCTCTTTGTCTTTATAATTTTTCATAGCAGTGATCTCTGCACTTTGATGGCCTGATGCAGTTAATGGCTATGGAAATTTGGGTCGGGATCCATCAAGCTTACTCCCCCCCCAACGTGCTTGGCAGAGATTCGGCGCTCAGGCAGCTGGCTGCCACAAGGCCCCATGGCCAGGACAGTGGTCAGCAGTGTGGAGACAGTTGGTGGTCATATGGGACCAGTGGGTGGAGTCAGGGCACGGGCAGTTGTTGAGTCAGGGGATGAACACCAGCTCAGAGAGTTCTTACCTGGCTGTCGTGAGGCCGGATCAGGAAGGTAGATGGAATTGGACCTCTCGCTGTTGGTGACTCACGGGATCCACGCAGGCTGAGGCCAGGTCATCCCAACCATGACCTGGTTGGGATGGCGGGCTCAGTCTGAGGTGGAGCCAGGCAAGCTGCCAAGCTGCTGGATCAAGATGTAGGGCGGGTTGCTCTGAGGTGCAGCCGCTATGCTGCTGGCTCTGTATGATGAGCGGGCAGATCCGAGATGGAGCCACCCTGCTCCTGGATGAAGATGGCGCCTGTGCAGCACCAAAGTGGAGCCGCTGTGCTCCTGGATGGAAATAGCAGGCGAGCAGGTCCCAGGGGGAGCCACGGCACTGCTGGGTGAAGGTGTCACGTGTGAGCAGGTCCCAGGGGGAGACTCCGCACTGCTTAATTAGTGAATTTGTTCATTCAATTATTTTATGTTTTGTGACACAGTCACACTATAATTTTGGCTGGAAATGAACTCTATAGTCCAGGTTGGCTCCAAACTTGACACAGTCCTCAGCCTCCAGAGTGCTGGGATTCCAGGCTAGCACTGCTGCTAATAGCTTACTGTGCATAACAATGTAAATGCTGACAGCAGTGAGTGTGTGTGTGGGGCGGTGTTCTCTAGCCCAAGAAAGGACTGTAGCTGAGTGGCATACGAAGGGATCTCGGGAGGCCACTTTTTGCAGGAGTGGGGATGGCGCGCTGTAGGCTTACAGCAGAATGTGCAGTGAAGCAGGTTAGTAGAATGAGGAGCAAGTTATTATCAGAGATGTTAACTTCTGCTTTGTGTCCCCAGGCCCTTTAAGATCACCTTGACCGGATCCACAGTGTCATAAGACGAGGCGTCCTTTCCATCCCCTGAGAACAACCCCCATATAACATCAGTGAGATGCTTTGCTTCTACATTTCTGCTCACAAGTCTGTGAGTGGCAAATAGGTACCTGAGGAGGTCGCGGTGGGCTGCTGTTTCCTGAAGCCCTCTCATGGCCCAGAAGGAGCCCCGGGAGCCTTGGGGACTAAACGAAACCTTCCCTTAGCAGTCGTCCTCCTCTTTGGTGCCCCCACAGCTGCATAACGTGACAAGGGGCAGGAATGCACACACTTGTGCACTGATTGCTTTGTTCTCTATCGACTATTGTCTCCATACATTTCCCTTAGAACGCTGCACTCACGTAGGACCTTTGTTTCCAGTGAAATCTAATACTAAAAACCTCTAGCTATTTATGTTATTAGTTTGCATTTATTATGCTTATGAAAAAAAAAAACCTAAAATTTTGTGCTACAATCTATAAAAACTGTTAACATAGTTATATGAGCTATAAATTTTCTACTGTTCCAAAGATAGCATAATCTTTTACAGTATAAAGTGGTAACCTTTGGGAGCCTGAAACTGAGAAGGAAGGAATTACAAAAAGATCGGCGAAAGAAAATCTTTTTTTTTTTTTTTAATAGGATATTAGCATATCAGAAAGGAAAAACCTATGTTATAAAATGTTCTTATTACAGGTTTTCCATCATACACAAAGGATATAATCCTAAAGAAGAAGTAAAACTAAATACTCCTGAAAGAAATTGCTCAAAAAAGAATAAACTGAGATGAGAGAAAGGAGGAGAAAAGAAAGGGGATATATATATATATATATATATATATATATATATATATATATATACAGACACACACACACAGTAACTGAAATGATTATACTAATAATTTCTATAATTTCTAGAAGTTTTTTTCAAGGAAGCAGTTAGTGCTTAAATATTTTTACTTTGACAGATTTTACACACTTGTATCTGGTAATCTGAGCAACTGAAGACAACAATGTAGAATATAAATAACAACTGTGATTAAGTACCTAGTATCTGTTTTTATTATTGTTGTTCTTCTTCTGAATTTGTGTGTCATTTCTAATGTCTTACCTGTTAATTTTCTTTTCTTTAAAATAAAATAAAATAAGCCAGCAGTGGCCCATAATTGTAACAGTTCAGTGGGTGTTGCCAGAGTTGGTCCACTTCTAACAATTTTTTCTGTAATCAAACAGTGAGGAAAACTACTATTACAAAACAGTAATGCCCCTCGGGACCTAACAATATGGAACTGGTTTGTTATTTGTTAAAACCCACGATATTCAAAAAGTCATTTACAATTTAAATTAGGACTAATAGACCATATAATTGAAAAATACAGGACAGGAAAATGCCAACAAGGACTATAACCTTGATGTCTTCATCATCATATTTAGTGAGCAGATATTTTATGGACATGATACCACCCATTGAAACAGAAAGGTAAACTTAATAGTGCAAATCTTGCTGATCATAGAAAGATAATGAGGGAAAATAAAACAGAAAAAATAGACTAGATGCTACTGTTTAGGTTATAAAATTGTGATTTTCATCGAATATTTTAAGCTATAATTTATACAGAAAATTGATAAAATTATGATTTTTGTCACCTATTATTTTCTTATAACATTAATTAAAATATGTAATTTTCAGTCACCCTATATTTAAATAAATGGACTTGTGAGCATTTAACAAATATATGTACAAAAATCCAAAATTTAGGGCTATAATGAAATAAATTAGTGGAAAATAAATTGTTATTACCAATCTCAATATCGATAGTAGAGTATCACTGTGCCCAAATTTATTCCCAGGCTGGAACTTGGATATAAAGCAAGATAAAGTCGCTATACTGTTTTCTTCTAGTTCATTCAAAAGTGGCTCCCACTTACATTGTCTGATCCGTTATCCGTGCCTAGGCCTTGTAAGCTGAGCAACACAGGCAAGCGTGCTACCCAGCCCTAGACACATCACCATCGCAAGTGTAGGCAACTGTTGTGTCATTCTTTTTTTGACAGACTATTGGATGTGCACCAAAGGCTATGCAAGCATCAGTTTAGAGATATTCAAGGTATACTAATGTGGCGAAGATTGAATGGAAGCTGAGCTTTGCGAGGAGGAGAACCTGCTCCGTTTCCAGCCCATGATTGGCATTGTTTTCCTCATTCACTGATTTTTTATTTGAAGGTAAGATGATTGATTTACAAGCACAAGTATCAGCAGCCTGAAGCAGCTACATAAGCGGAAAATTAGTTCTGAGTTTCCCACAGGTATAAACACCAAGGCAAATACCTTTGCTTTAAGCAGCCACTCCTAAAATATTACTGGCAAGGCAGAATTAAAACAGAACAACATGAATCCAATCCAATCAATTAATCTCTTTAGGAGAATAAAACTCTAGAGATGTAATTTTCTCCATAATTTCTCAAAGTTTCAGTTTCAGTCTCTCTACAAGTTACTAATATGTCAAACAAGCATAAAGGTCCGTACACTGAGACAAAAGACATATGATGGAATGTCATGTGATGCTTAGAACTTAAATATAAAGTTAAAAACATACAACCTTGAAATGATATTTAATGGATTTAGTTGATAGCAGATTAGAAATTTTGTTTTGTTTTTTTCTAGTATAGGGTCTTTAGGATCTCACTATGTAGATAGGACTTGTAGTAATTCTCTTGTTTTCAACCTGCCAAACACTGGGATTACAAGTGCATGCCACCACACCCAGTTTATTTGGTGCCAGGTATTGAACCACGGTCCCTGCAGTTGCCTAAGCTTGCCTAAGGAGGTGCTTTGGACCGCTGAGCCATCTTGCCAGCCCCACACCCAGTTTCAATCACTGTCTCAGCATGCCCCACAAGTTGGGCCTGCATGGCACACAGAACATGGAACCCTGGTTACAGCACTCTTCCTAAGCAGGTGCTTTAGTCTAGTGAGCTCTCAGGGCAGCCTAGGAGCTGATCAAAGAACCAATGAACTGAAAGATGGACTAGGCATTTCTAACACTTGAGCTTGTGCGGGCCACATTGGATATAAAACATACAGTAATGTATATAAGCCACAAAACTTTCTTTTAGATCGTGTTTACTATGACATCATTTGAAAAAGACAGCAGGCAGAGCATAGGCTACAATGTGGACATACTTGAATGTGAAAGACAGTAAGCAATGAATTCAATGCCATCTCCTGTTTGTTAATTGGTTCCCAGTGCCAGGACATTAACCCGAAACACCGAGTACCAGAGACATTATTTTGGCTCAAAAAATGTAAAGTTAATGTCTACCAACCAGTTCTAATTTCATGTCTAGTACCAAATGGACAAGGAGCTCCATCAATATTTTTTTGTCAATAGGAATCAGAAACCACACTCCACAATGCACAAAGCTAGGAAGAACAAAGGTATGACTGTGTGTAATGGTCTCAGGGAATTCAGCTCCAATGTCCATCACAGCATAAATGGAGCCTCAGGAGGAGAAAAGAAAGAGAACGAAACAGAATTCATCACTGAAGATCAATGATAGAACAGACTAAGGAACAGATAACAAAAATTCAACTACTGCTTGACGATAAAGGTAGAACAATGAAGTACAAAGTATTATATGCATGCGTATGTACTAATAAAACTGTCAAGACTGAGTGTAGTGGTAAACACCTGTAATCTCAACACTGAGGAGGCTGAGACAGGAGCATTGCCATGAATTTGAGACGAGAGTAGAATTTATAAGGCTTACTGATAAAATGGTTTCTTCATGATCTTAAGAAAGAATTGCCCTGTCTACTCATCAGGATTCGCGGAAACCATTTCTGAAAATCCTGAGATTTACAACTTTCTACAAATAGGGAGAATTAGTCCTTCATGCTATCAATACCAGTCATCTCTTACTTGAAAGTAAAAGTGATTTTCACCAGAGAACAACTCAAAATCAAAACTTAGACCAATGTAGAATGAATTTCTACAATGGAAAAGTAGGCTCTACATAAGGAACATGAGCTGCATGACTTAGGTTGGACTTCTATGAAACAGTGGCTATCCTATAGATTGTGATAAAAGCAGTTACACATTTTTACACATTTAGAAATCTAAGTATATACAAAATTGTAGCCAGTCAATCCTATGGCATTTTTCCTAGTCTCTTACTTTCATTTAGTACCCTCTTTGTTTTCTTGTAAACCAATCATTTACTTAAGAGAGAGTATAGCAGTAACTGAAATTACATTAGAAGCAGCACACATCTAAAAGACCAGAATGGCAGGCATTCCAAACATATTTTTACTGTTATGCATTGCTATCCTCAGTGTCAAGACATTTTGGTTTCCATTCAGCTGTATTAGGAACATAAGTATACTAGACCAGCACTCTACATTCTCAATGAAAATAATAATATGCACCATATTAACCATTGTTAATCACTTGTTACCTTGTTTTGAAATTCTTTTTTTAAAATTTATTTATTTATTTATTTTTTCTTGTTTCAGAACTTTTGTTTGTTTATTTATTTTTATGGCCGGCTCAGCCTGCTCTGAGTGCAGGGCTGGCGCAGCATGTGGTGCCGGGGATCGAACCGCGGTCCCTGCAGCCGCCTGCTGGTGCTCTAGACCACTGAGCCATCCTGCCGGGCCCTTGTTTTGAAATTCTATATCATTGATTTTATTGATTTTTTTCTCTTTAAAATGAAATAAAATATAATTAGATCCTAAAAAAATAAACAGTGGCTGCCTTGTTTGTTCTGTTCTTTCACTTAGAAAAGTGATTATTGAAATGATTTTTTCTTACACTTGCAACAAGTAGGTAAAGGAGAATACATTGTATTGCCTCCCCCCCCTTCTTGCCTTGTGGTCTCAAGGAACTATATTTCAGTAAAACTTCACACCAACTGGATCTAATTTACATTTCAACTTTCCAGACTGCTACTTGTTCTAATAGTAAGACAAAAGCTTATGAGTTGAAGGTGGAGTGAATGTAGACTCTTTGTATGTTGTGTATGAAAATGGTAAACGTTATAATAGTCATTAGGAAAGGTGAGAGATTAATTACTGCCATTTCCTTACGACTTGGCAGAATTTGTCTTTCCACTGAAAGTTGTCAACGTAATATACTCTTTCTCACTCGGCTATTGTTGCTTTCCACAGTCCTCCAAATGCATCTGTGTGGATACTGGAAATGTCTAAGCCAATGACTTCTCTGGTAGTAGAGATGTCCTTTAATGAGCAAGGCCTTTCCCTTCCTCTTCCTTTATTACACAGCTGCTGTGCTGTGGGAAGCCCCAGCCACACAGAGACCCCACATAGGCTCTCAGTTTGACAGTTCCATTATTGCTTGCCCAGAGCCATAGCCACAACTGCTAATAATGTTACTGAGACACTGAAGGTTTTCCAATGTCATCAAAACCCCAATAAGATTCCTACATTGCTTGAGTTATATAACAATAAAACGCAATTCAATTTTTAAAAGGAGATAACAAACCTGCGAAAAAACTAGGAGCTCTAACAATAGTTCTTTCTTTAACTTATTCTATCTCTTTTTGAAAAATGGAAGATTTTAAATTAAGGGATTGACATACACCAAACTGTATCTTTCTGTAGTGTCACCATCAGTATCATAGTTGATGAAGAATATTTTCAGTCTGAACAAAAATAGGTAACAGGCTATTGATTTGACTGAAAGTTGGAGAAAGACACTGCAATTAGAGGTTATTTTGTATCAGTTGTCAAACCAAACAGAATATCATTGGGGGAAATGGTACTAAGGTTAATATAGATATCATGCTATTTAAGCAGAATAAAAATATCAGAAAACAATATCTTTTAACTACTTGCAAGTGAATTTTTGCAAAATTGAGAAAACACCAATATGTGGAACATAATAGAGAAATAAAATTTAAGAAACTATACTTGTAATAATCCTCTATTAAAGTAGTAAAAATAAAGATGATGTAATGCTCAGTACAATGTGAACAAATGAAAATCTAGAGTTTTTAGGAGGATTTCATTGCATACAACAGTATTTTGAATGTGAGGTATTAAATATGTATATCAAAATTTTAGACATATACTTATGTGCAAGAAGTAGAAATATTTTGTTTCATAAAATTAATCAATATGATTAAAATGAGAGAAATATCTGTCCTTCTTTTGATGCTTTGAAGCAAAATGTATTTTTTTCCAAATTAAAAAGTTTTGCTTATCTCTAGTTATAGATCTCAAAATAGCATAGCTAACTAACAGTTTAACAGAAATTAAAAATTAAAGTTTAGAGCAACTATAACAGAAATATAAATTCTGCCTTGAACACATACCATTATTTCAATCAGATTTTGAATGAAATATTTCATTGATACATTTTTTTTTGTAGTAGAATTCCCCTAACTCTTGTTATATCTGTACATTTAATATAAATTATTCAGTTACATTCTTCAATTCACTTCATTAAGAAATTAGGCTCTAACATGTTGGACAATTAGCAATGAACACACACACATGCACACACACACACACACACACACACACACACACACACACATACACCTTGTTTCTCCTTTTGAATAAACAAAATACCAAGCACTATTGTTGAGCATTTACTTGTTTTCTGAGTTGAAAGAAAGAAGAACCATGGAAAGTGATATAAGGCCATACAATTTTCAGAATTACTTTACTCTTAGATGTTTAATATGGCCAAGGAGCAAATCAACAGGATTCAGCCAAAGGCAGAATAATGTAGGGCTAGATTTTTATTAGGCTTCATTTTCAAGCAATAACATTATTATATTCTCTGCACATGTGTGTGTGTAGGTGTGTAAATCTATCATTTCATATTTATTTCATTAATATCAGCTTTCATAAATTTTAGAAGTTTATATTGGCCTATTCAC
Source organism: Myocastor coypus (assembly GCA_004027025.1). NCBI lineage: Eukaryota > Metazoa > Chordata > Mammalia > Rodentia > Myocastoridae > Myocastor > Myocastor coypus. Next base: position 35,091 of record PVJA010008454.1, read on the forward strand.
TTAGTAACACATTTTGCTTTAAAGGTACAGTAAAATTTTACTCTAACTTTAAATTTAAAAAAAATTCCCAAGATTCAAAACTTTACTCTCAGTTGTATGCTTTGCTTTCATTTTTTAAATAATATTTAATGACACAGTCATATACAAACTCAACATATGAGAAATGATAATTCACTGCCAACCACTAGGTTATATTATCAACAAACTACCTCAAATTATACACATAATATTTAATCATAAATTCCAGAAAAATATGAATAGTTTATTTATTTATTTATTTGTTTGTTTATTTATTTATTTATTTATTTATTTATTGTGGGACTGGGGTTCAAACTCGTGACTTTGCACTTGCCAGGCAGTCGCTTATGCCATGGAGCTATCTCCTCAACCCCATGAGTAATTTTTAAAAATTTCTTTTAAATCTAAAAAAATGCTGGACAAAGAATTTATATTCATCACAACTTCATTTCCTATTTTTTTAACATTCAGACTACTTTGACTATCATACTAGTTAAAGAATAGTCACAGATTAATTCTTTTACTTGCTATGTAGTTATTTAGGGGTAGTTCTTTTAACATGAATGATTTCATGTATTATAACACATATAATGTTTCTCTGAAAGGGCATAGCAATCTTTCTAGTTCTGCTTGGATAAAAGATTGAATGTGGGGCATCCAGGTAGCTCAGTGGACTAAAGCACCTGCCTAGGCAGAATGGAACAAGCGGCAATAAATCCCTAATGTAGTGTGCTGGCCCCACCTCTGGGGCGTGCTGCGACTGCGATTGAGACTAGGTGTGGTGATGCATGCCTATAATCTCAAGTGCTTGGGAGATGAAAACAGGAGAATCACTAGGAGTCTGATCTATGTAGTGAGACCCTGTAGATCCTGTACTAAGCACATGAAAAAGCTGAATGTTAAACTTGTAAAAATATAAAATATTTCTTTCTTTCTTTCTTTTTTTCTTTGTGGGGGAGACCAGGGTTCAAACTCACAACCTTGCCCTTGCCACGTAGGCACTTATGTCAAGGAGCTATTTACCTAGCCCTCTGTTTATTTATAGCATCTAAAATACTATAGAAACAAATTACACATGGTTCTATCTTAACTCTGTGGGCTATAATTTCATGTTTACAGATAACGTTTTTTCAAGACAAGTAAATATGCACCTGTGTTCTTGCCTTTGATGCATTAAAATATGTTGGAGCCAGGGAGATAGTGCAAACGCTACATCACCTGTCTGACAAACACAAGGAGTGGAGTCGATCCCCCTCCCACATGCGGTGCTTTCTCAGCCCCAGGTAAGGGCACAGGCCTGGATGACGCTCCCCTGTAATCCCAGCACTCAGGAGGCTGGGCCAGGAGGATCTCTGGGGGCTCAAAACCAGCCTGGGGGCTACAAAAGTGAGCGCCAGATCAGCCCGAACTGCAGAGCGAAACCCTGGAAACCCTGTCTCAACTATATATGGATAGATAGATAGATAGATAGATAGGCAGACAGACAGACAGACAAACAGATGGACAGACAGATATAGATATAGATATAGATATAGATATAGATATAGATATGTGTGTTTGTGTAGCAGTGGTAAAATTATCTGGAGAATACTAAGATAATTTTAAAAACTACATTTATGAACATCCAAATATTAGTCAATTTTTAAATGATATTTACACAAAAGATATGTCACCAACTGCTACTTTAAAATGTGTCTTTATCACATTTTCAATATAAATTTATATGTCATTCTGAATGGATTATTCATTCATATGTGTTCATTTTCTTATGTCAGAATGTTTCTTTTGCTCACTGTCACATTTCTTGTTTATATCATGAAAACAATTTGTCATTTTTCAGGTTAAATTTAGAATCCTTTTGAATGGTATCGAATCCTATCAGGAGCAAAATTACAATCACAGCACCTCTACCTGCCTCTTTGGGAAGGACTGGGTAAGTCCTTCGTGTGGTCTTTCTTGAACCATGTGTTTAAATTATCCACACACTCCTTAGTGTTACAGCATCAGTTTTTGTCATTATTCAAACACATTATAAAAATATAACAATTTTATATAATATAATTATATAACTCAAGTTTATTTTCTAAATCTCCATGTACTATCTGAGCACCTTGTTGAGTTATTTAACATTTTGTACAGCAACAATATGAAGTAGATGTAACATATATTTAATGTTATCATTAATGCCCCTTTAATATTGTATGTAGTTTCAATGTCCCTGTGCTTCTTAAAATAATTTTACAATACATGTTAGGCATTCGCTTCCCTGCCACTTGCTTGTGCATTAAACGTGCACACTGTGTCCCCAAAATCTGACGTGACTGGTCTCAGTTATGCTTCTGTCATTGCTGGGACGAGTACCAGACACTCCTAATGAAGGAACAAAAGGATGATTTAGCTCACCGTTAGTGGAAGTTTCAGTCCATGGTCAGCTGGCTCCAAGGCAGAGCAGCACATGACAGACAGCAACCTTTCATGGTGACTGCAAAGGGTAAAGGACAGAAACAGCAACAGTGGCCTCAGATGGCAAGTCTGGCTCCCTTAAATTGCACTCAGGCTCTTCACCCCAGGCTGGGTGTAGTACTCACACCCATAATCCCAGCAGATCATGAGTTAATCACAAACTGAAAGTCCACCCCATAACTTCATGAGGCACTGGGAGAACACATAGACCATAGCCATAACATACATGTAGATTAACGGGTAATCTACCGGGGACAAAATATCTCCAGATCCCATGGAGAGGTCTGAAGATAAACAAGGTCTATGGATGAGGCTGAGTGAGCCCTGCTCCAGCCAAGCTGATTACAGGCCACCGATTTCCTGCCAGGTCCAAACCATTACATTCAGGGCATACCAGAACCCTTGGGTCTTTCAGAAGCAAATAATATTCCATGTACACGGAAAATGAATCTACTTCTTCCCACAGGGCCTCCATCAGAGGACAGGAATTACTGGCATCAAGGTCCATGTCTACAGTCTGCTGTCCTGCTCTTATTGTCAGGGGACTCAGCAAGCTTATTGCATGTCTTCTTGTCACATTGTTCTGAAAAAAAAACATAAAACATAAATAGAAAACATTTAACACGATAGATGGCAGAAAGCAGGCACTATGGCTATTTTCAGAATTCTCACTTCATTGGTTCAGTTGATACCAAGCAAAGTTCAGTGAGAGCGAACAAGGAGAAGAGTATAAGTAAAGCTACAAAAGAAACTTTCATAGGAAAATCAGATGAAATTAAATTTGTCTAGTTCGCTTTGTTTTCATATAAGAAATACATTACATGGATTAATTTTGATGTTGTATGCTTTGTGCTTAAACTTTTCTGAGGAGTAGTTAAGGGCAAGGTAAAGCAAGACCTGTATAACAAAACATTTAACTTTTTTATCTAACAAGGTCAGTCAAATTCTCTCAGGATTTACTTTGAAACCATGTACAGTGCTTTGTAGAACTGTTGTCAGAGTCAGCCGTCTGGATGTGTCACACCCATTGCTTTACCAGTTTGCTCTCTGTGAAAGCCTGAGAGAATGTTTTCTCTCTAGGTGACTCTCCTTAGGCATACTGTATATCTTCAATCCCTTTCCGCTGTAGCCCCATAATCTCCTTGAACAGAAAAGTTGGGAAACCACTAAGCCATAGGATGTTATAACACAGGTTCTCTTATGTCCTGAGTCCTCACTGACGTTGAAGATCAAATATTGGCTATCCATGTAGCCCTTCTTTTTCTGTAATTCTTGGCCTGTAAACTTACCCTGAAGAAGAAAAGCCTACTGATACTATTACTCTATAACATAGGTACTTGATCTTAACATTACTCTTTCTGAGTATCAAACATGTTAGACATAACTTGGAATTGGTATTATCTATCAATCTTTGATATTCTAATAAATTTCTATAGGATGCGATAAAAGCAGTTACACATTTTTACACAGAAATTTGGAAATCTAAGCGTATACAAAATTGTAGACTGTCAATTCTTCAGCATTTTTCCAAGTCTCTTACTCTCATTTAATACCCTTTTTTTTTTGTTTTCTTGTAAACCAACCATTTATATGAGAGAGTATTGCAGTAACTGAAATTACATTAGAAGTAGTGCACATCTAAAAGACCAGAATGACAGGCATTCTTTTTGTGTCTCAGTTATTCCATATCTGGTTATTGGTGCTAATGATATTCTTAGTTATAAACAGTCACAATGTAATCATTAAAATCAGATCTATTTCCAAAGGGAAGACATATTTACATAAATTATTTTAATAACATCAGGCTACATTACAAAATATGGACCAAATAAGATTAGATATTCAGAACATTGATATTATATCATCAAAATATGAGGAGCATAAAATATGTGCAGCAGCAATCAAACTTAAAGTTTAAAAGTGTGGACTTGCATGAAAAGATCAATTAGTCAACTTTGTTTCAGGAACATCTTTATTAAATCCTCAGTCATACGTGAGAGTTCTGCTTATGGTTCACAATGCTTTTAGAGTTATTTTTCTACTCTGCTTGAAGATGATGTCACCAAGAAATCAAGAGTACTAATCATTCCTTTCAGGCAATGCTCATATATAACTTTCTCCTGTTCACGGTTTTCAAATTACATAAATAAATTGAGCACGAAGTGCCTTTATTGTTTGGAGTGAATTCACTGCATAAAAATTGTGTCAGCTTGTTGAATGTTCATTCTAAATAACAGAGAAGGCTTTGTTCATTAAATCTACTGCAGATAGTAATGGAATTATGATTGATTCTTACCACTGTCAATCATTTAGTCTTCAGAAAGATTGTAAGAAGGGTCAGAACAAATACACATCGGATAGATGAAGGGTGACTACCACAAATGTTTCGTGTCTGCCCTGTGAACTCAGGTGAGATGTCCTGGACTGATTCGACAGAGACAAATGACTCAGTTTTAGAGAGAGAATATAAATTTCCTAAGCAAAAGACCAAAAGCGTAGAGCAAGTAGCCCAGTATGATGACAAAGTGTTCCGTATACGAACAGTCTCTGCAAGTTAGAAACAATGTTCTCAGGGTTTCCGGAAATCTGGAAAATTTATTCTTTATGATTATTTTATAGGAATTAAACTTAGTCATATAGTCAGATATTCATGGCTTTGGCTTGAACAGTTTTAGTTATCTCAGAGTAATACTATCATAGGCCTACTTATTTCTATATTGGATATTTAAAAAAAAACCTCAACATTGATTATTTCTCGGTCTCTGCAAATTTAAGGATTGTACAAAAGAAAAAAAATAAAACCCACAAACCTGGAATGCAGAACTATGAGACTTGTTTCTAGCTGGATCATTATAACAGCTACTGGCCACTTGCACTGTACTTAAGGAAATCATAAATAAGTACATTGTGTCACTAATTGTCCCTATTTCTCTCTTTTATATTGTTTAGTTTTTTTTTTTTTTTTTAGTTGTCTTTTTGAGACAGGATCTTACTAGGTAGTTTAGGCTGACATTGAGCTAACCATTTTTTGTAACTCAGGCTGGTCTTGAACTCACATTGATCCTCCTGCTCTTCCCAAGTGCTGGGATTATAGGCATGTGCCACCATACCCAGCCATACTGTTTAGTTTTATGACAATTTATAATACAAGGCACTTCTGTAAATATTACTCTATCTTCCTTTACTACAACACAAAATGGAAAGCAAGATCTTTGATGTTATTACTGCAAGGAAAGAAATGGGCATTTTACCTTATTCTTTCTAGGAAAGAATGGCACTTGTTCATGAGTGAAAACAAACAATTTATCATTCTTTTCATTCTCATTTTCTCCACTTATTTTTTGAAGCAACATACTTGTTTAGCATATCGGATAATGTCCCTTTCTTCGGTGTCATAGAATTAAATTTTAATCACAATTTTCAGAAATTTTAACAAAAAAAGTAGAACACTACACACAAATGTATGTTATTGTTTAGTTTCTACTGTATACCCCAGACTCATGGCAAAGTAACTGAAGAAAATTCTTCAGTAAATGTAAATCTTATCAAAAACTGGATAAATATTTTCTGTTGTGTCTTGAAATATCACAGCAAAAATAACTTAGAACTAAGAAAAAGAGAAAGCATAAAATAAAAAGCAAAATAATTTTGAAATTAAAGCAATACCATATTAAAAGCAATAATTTTATTTTGTGTGATTCAACTCATTTTTTTTATTTTTAAAGAATACAAAATAGTGGTAGAAAAAAACGGTATCAGAGATGATAGAAATTTCCCTAAACAAAGTAATAAGAATCCAACAATGGTTGTGATATACATAACGCTATCTTCAAATTAGTTGTTTAGATTACCGATATAAATGTTTAAGATTTATTCCAAGAAGAGAAAAGAAAGCAATAACAAAGAAGTTACAAGAAATTTAAAAGAGAAATAAAATAAATCAGAAACAGGAAAAAAAAAGATTTTAATCATTAACTTCTCATTTCAAAGACCAGCAGAAATTTACAATTGTCCACACTATTCTGCATATATATACCTAAATATAACATTTTTTTCCATCTGTCCTTTTTCTCATCCTAGATTTCCCTTCACCTTGAAATTTTCTCTTCCTTTCTAAGTATCTTTTGAACCTTTCAGATTGTCATTGCTCTTTCAGGCTCTCACACTACTGAGGTAACACGATGTTTGCACATGTGGGTCTGATTTGTTTCGCTTACCAGTATAGTCTCTAGATGCACCCATTTGTCACCAAAAGTCTCAAATTTATCTCGTTTACAGCTGAATATTACCCCATTGTGTGAAAATATCGCGCCTCTTTTATCCATTCCTCATTTGATGGGCATCTAGGTTGCTTCCAAGATTTAGCTATGACCAATTGCACTGCTCCAAATACATATATTTGGGTGTACATATTTCACGGTGGTATAATGATTTTAGTTCCTTTGTAAATATAACTGACTTGAATGGGCCTTCCTATCCTTGCTTTTTGAGGAATCTCCATTCTAATGTTCGTAGTGGTTGTACCAGCCTGTCCTCCGACCAACAGCGGAGAAGGGTTCCTTGTTTTTCCCATAGCCTCTCCAGCTGTCTAGTTATCGGTTGACTTCTTGCCGGTAGCCATTCTTTCTGATGTAAGATGGTGTTTCAGCATTGCTTTAAGGGCAATAATTTCAGTGGTAGAGAATTAGCTCAAGTAGAAGTTGTGCCGCACACTTTAGTTAGCATTTGAAATGTAATTTGTGGTGATAACTCGAGCAACAGGTAATTAGCTATAGCTTTTAGACATTCAAGGTGTTCCAAGTCCTTTGCTCTCTCCATTTTACTGCCTCAATGAAAGGCTGAACAGAGAAGGAGGAATGGAATTTACATTGTGTATGACCTCCACTCCGATCTACCTTTTTCTCCTGATTTAATATTTCTTTGTATCACATAAGAAAATAAAAGAAAGATAAAAATAAATTAGTGAATGCTGCAAGTAATACAATACTGACCTTCAAACAGTTGTGGCTTATTTCATCTTTGTGAGTTGCAGCATGATTAATTAGCAATGTGCTCATAAAACTTTTCTGTAATTTTCATCCGTATCTATAATACATGGCATCCAATGTTGTCTACCATCTGAAGTGCTATTTTTAAGTGGCAACATCTTGTTCAACTGTCTATCATGATTTCTTGTCATCGTAGCGAAGTGAAATAGAATCTTTCCAAATGGAAGACTTAGAAAATAATCAAGAGGTGTGCACTGTTTCTGAGAAAGCTTTTCTTTCCGAAATTGTCTCTTCACTGCACAAGTTTCCCGTAGCAGAGGACTTCAGCAGAATACTAATTCTCCTATCGGATCTCGCAAGTCCCAGCCTCAAGTGAGCACAAAATGGAAGCATTCTCAGCCTTAAAAGGCCAAGCAGAGATGAACTGCTCCTGCCATGAGATACGTGGATGCTAAACTGGAAAGGCCAGTATCAAAATTTAGTAATTTAGTATATTTAAATGTTTCTCACACATCAGTTGATCTATTGAAACATCTAAAGATAAGTTTGTTGGGCGAATTAACTTTTTTAGTTTCTATTATTTATTATTGCAGTTTTTAGTACATAATAATTGTATTTCTTATCTGCTTGTGGTACATATACTGAGCACATCTCAGTAATTTTATTAGTCACTTCTTCTCTACATCTCTGTTCCCTTCTCTTTATCAAACTACTTATCTCCATGGGCCAGCCAAGTATTTCATTGCATTAAGACTGGGTGTGGTGGGCTACACCTATAATCCCAGCTCCTGGGAGGCTGAACTCAGGTGGATCATTATGAGTCTGATCTATGCAGTGAGATCCTGTAGACCCATCAGTTTTCAACCTGTGGCTCATGACCCCGGTGGGGGTCGAATGACCAAAACACAGGGGTCTCCTAAAACAATCAGAAAATATTATTTATTTGGAATTAAAGTTTTGAGGTAGCCACCAAAATTATTGTTTGGTTTGCAGTCACCGCACCATGAGGCACTGTGTTGCGGGGTCACAGCATTAGAAAGGTTGAGAACCACTGCTGTAGACCCTGTAGACTCTTCCCTAAAATACAAGAGAGAGAGAGAGAGAGAGAGAGAGAGAGAGAGAGAGAGAGAGAGAGAGAGAAGGAAAAATATTTATCTCCATTTTATCCTCCTTATTTTCATATTTTGATCTTCTGTATAAGACAAATCCTATTAATTATATTGTCTGATTAACTTCAGTTCAAGTTGAGGTCTCAAGATCGATAAGCTTTTCTAACCATGTCTTAAAGTTCTACCTCCTTATAATAGAGTGACTTTCCACTGTTTATGAATCCCTCATTTGCTTTATCCATTCATCTCCCTTTTATAAGGGAGGAAACGTTGGTTTGGCTCACACTTTATAGAGGTCTCAGTTCATATCAGCCAGATCCAAAGCAAGGTGGCCTAACAAAGCAGCTGCATTTCAAGACAGCAGGAGACAGCAAAAGCAACAAGAGGAAAAATAGATGGGGAACAGCCAGCCTCTCTTCCTCCCGTATATTGTACCCAGCCCCAGGTGAATGTAGGGCCTCTACTGCACCTTTGACTTCACACTCACATCTTCACACGCTCAGGGGAACCCTGTCTGGCTTTCCAGGCCTTCTGAAATCAAAGTGTAAGCCTTCTTTGTTCCACCACTCTTGCATTCTGCATGCACCCAAAACTAGTGTTGTGTAGAATCTCTTGATGGACACACAGACTACATCCAAGATTTACCTGTTATGAGTTGTACTTCTGAAATATGGGTATGCATGCATCACTGCAATGTGATGGGTTTAATATGTCTAAAAGTGTGCCCAGAAAGGAATAGCTAAGTAGACTGGAATTCAGTTTAAGAATTTTGAGGAATCTCCATGCTAGCTTCCATAGTGGTTGTACTAGAGTGCATTCTTACTGATATCGTAGAAGCATTCTTTTCCTCCACAGCCTCACCAGCATTGGTTATTATTTAATTCCTTCATGAGAGCCATTCTTTCTGGGATAAGATGGAATCTCTATGTCCTTACAATTTGCGTTTCTTTAATTGTCATTTGTACAATAGTATTTTGGGCCATGTTGACTTCTTTTGAGAAATGTCTATATAGCCTCTTTAATAAATGGTCTGAGAACTAATATATTTTTAAATCCTAATTTATTTCAAACTTTTGCCAGCTTTCAGATATCAAGTCATGAAAAAACATAGTTGTGTGTGCATGTGCATGAGAGGGAGTGGAGAGAGAGAAAAAATGACAGAGAGAGAGAGAGAGTTTGTATGTATGTTTGTATGCACTTTATATTTATATACACATTTCACTACTTGGTTTGGACATCCCTGCAGATAAACCTGAAAGAATAATTTTAAGATGAGCAATTTGTTAGAGAAGTGATCGAACCAATCATAAGTAGTGTTGAAGAGTGAGAGAGATAAGGGAAATTACTCCCTGCAAGATATCCCAGTGAAAAGCTGACCACTTGAGATAGCTTTGCCTCCACATTCCTAGGAACCTATGGGAGAGCTTAGAGGATGACTCAGAGCCTCCAAGAGGGTGTTAGTTGAGATGATTATCCACCAACTCAATTCCCTTGGCAGGTATGACTATTTGTAAGCTGTTCATTATCTAAGTTTCCTTGCCTGACACAGAAGTCACACACAGAAAAACCTCTGGTGGAAGCACAGTTGTTATAATTAGAAACCCATAGTAGAGAGCATGATCCAGTTATAGAGATAAGACATCAATATAGCACACAGGGGAGTACACTGATGTCTTCCATGAGCATTGTATATTGTCCACCTTTTTAAATATCAGTGAATTATAACAGGTACGTGTTTTCCACAAAATGAACTACTGATGGTAAAAGCAGAAATCTACATACTCAAATGTGGAAGAAAAATTATGCAGTGAAGCACACATTCACCCTGATATCTACCAAGTTAGAATTATATTATTCAACAATGTAAGTCTGTCATGTCTTGGTTACTTTATTGTTGCTGGGACAAAATATCATACACACACAACTTAAAGAAAGAAAGATTTACTCTATCTCAGTTTGTAGCGGTAAGACTATCATCATCTGGTTCTCAGGCAAGGAGGTATGACAGAGGGACATGACATCAAAGAAACAGTCCATGGCAGGTCAGGCAGAAAGATGCAGTCTTCCTTTACCTTTTATACCCATAGACTATAAGCCTATTGATAGGGGCTATTCATACTCAGGGTGGGTCTATCTATTATAACACCCAGAAGTATGCAAAAAGTCAGTGAAATATTTCACTTATCATATACACTTAATCCATATTTGCATATCCTCGGGACAATCACAGTTTAAAAGTACCATTTATGGATGCCTGAGAGCTTCCTCTCTTCCTCCTCTTCCTCTTTCCTCCTCCTCCTCTTCTTCATCTTCTTCTCATTCTCCCTCTCCTTCTCTCCCTCCCCCACCCCCTCCTTCTCCTGCTCCTGCTCCTTATCTTAGTGAATTATTTGGTGTTATAGTTCACTTATTGAGTCAACTTGGGTAAGAAGTGCACAACTAAATTGGATTAATATTGTTCTAGATGTGGGTGAAGGGATTTACTGATGTCGAAAGAACCACGTTGGATGTGAGAGACAGTAACCAGTATGCCTGACACTCAAATGGAATAAAAGGGAAACAAGGAAGGAAGGATGACTTCTCCTTCTCCAGTGGAAGGCCAATCTTCACCTTCACCTAGAACGCTGTCTCTCCTGTTTCCATTGCCGACTCTCCTGCCTCCAGCACAGATCTTTCAGCCTTTTATCTCAGACCTTTTGACCTCCTGATGTGGACTGCAACTGCTCCAGACCTCTTTCTGGATCCTTCAGAGCTCCAGGTTGCAGAGAGCCCTTTTGTATTTTTCTGTATCCAACCCTGTAGGTGTGGCCATTTGTAAACCAATCTTGTGAATTCATACATTGTATATCTTGCATTCAATCTCTTTTTCTAGTAAATACTGACTTATACAGTTGACATTTTAGCTACTGTATTCCACTTTGCTCTCCTTACAGATCTTTCTCTATTCTCTTTTCAGCTATAATATAGAATATTATAAGTGAAGCCAAAACTTCATGTTCCTTTTCCCTAGGCATTTTTCCAACCAAAGTAATTTAAAATCTGCTATTTTAATTATACTTCTCTTTAACAATGAGATGATCATATCTCTGGGTTGCCTTTAGTGGTATAGATTATAAACTGATCACCATCACTGAAAGTTTCATCTTAGCCAACTTGAAATAAGAGTCTGATTGTGTTTCCATCTTTTTTTTTTTTTTTGTGGGACCAGGGTTCGAATTCACGACCTTGCCCTTGCCCAGCAAGCACTTGTGCCTCGGAGCTATCTCCCCAGCCCACAGTGTTCCCATCTCTTCTGACTCTGGGACTCAGATTTTTCTCTCTTATCTTGTATTTTCATTCATAGGCCAGCTGAATTTTGTATGAGTTACTTTCCAGTTTTTAATCCATTTCAGATTAAGATCAAATTAGCATGCTCTCAAATTTCATCTAAGTCATGAACTAATCTAGTGCTTCATTTTCTTTCTCAATAATCGCAGACATTATTGTGGAATTTTTTTTATTTTTACTGTGTCATTTTTCTTTAAATTTATAATTAATATCACTTATAGCCATCTACTATAAAGATTTCCATGTATGACATGATTTTTAACACTGTAGCACTTAATTTATATAGTAATTTATGAATAACTTTAGACAACTTAATTTATAATTTGGTAATACTTAATCTATACTATTTTGGGTATAAGGCAAAGATTCATTTTTAATTTTACCCACTATAAATATACCTGTATTCTTTTCATTCATGGAGTAAAAACTGAATGAATAACCACCAGCCAGATGTCTGCTAGGAACTTGTAAAAAGAAAAACAATCAACGTTATTAATCAAGCCTTGGCTGCAGACTTCTGAACATGACAGCCACATGCTTCAGCATGCCATCAATGAAACAAAATGCATAAAACTTACTGAAGAAGAGGACAATTTTCTCTGCCCTTCCGAGCAAGCAAAATTGTGTATGTACAGCATAGTCATGCAATAATCATGTGTTATTTTACAAACATATGTAAAATTTAGTAAATGAGATATTAGATATATGTGTGTATATTTCAAATAAACAAGTATATATTATCAAAATGCAATCATTCTACATATGAAGCTTTAAAAGTAAATAAAATCAATTATATTTTTTTGTTCCCTAATTTACTTGTGACAAGAAAACACAAAACCATAACTAATGATTATTAAGAGAAAGGACTATCGTGTTCAATAGAACCAAGGAAGAATTTACTGACCTGTCATAAAGACGCCAAAGGACACGTTTGAATATTGCGTAGCTTATACCATACATGATTACTGTTGTATCAGTTAAGAAACATAGAATGAGTTGACTTAAGCACTAATGCATGAACTAATAGTAAACATTTGGCAGTATATTTTATATTCAAATCTAAAAGAAAATTATAATTCACAACATGAGACACATATCAAATATATTAGTCTAAGAGGAAAAAAAAAGTGAGGCCTAAGTGAAAGCTTTACAAATAAAAATCCTTTAAATATTTTAGAAACATAAAGCTGGGAAATCAGCTTGGCTGTGCTGAAGTTGTTGCGAGACACAACTTTTATGTTCATAAAATCTCTTTCAGGAAAGAGAAGACTAAATACAATAATGTAATATAAACACTACCAGCTGTTAAATTTGTGTCTATGAAATAGATACGGGAATGCTATTACCATTCTAACATGTCAAAAACAAAAGATAAGAACAAAGAACATAGGAGTGACAAAGGACCAAAAAACTTGACCAGCATGAGGGCACGATAGAGAAAAGCAGTAAAAAAATACTTCATGCTAAATTTGTAGCAGATAATTTCCGTTTCTGGGGTGCACTGCCAAATCATTACAAATGTGCAGGTTGCTCAGACATGAAGATTCTTTAACAGTACTCTAAGTAATTTACACACAGAATCAGAAGCCCTATAGTGGAACTAAGAATTCCTTGTAGAATCTGGACATATATGAATAAAGGCACAGTCTGCACCGATAAATAAACAAGATATCCTTCTGATAAAATGAACTGTTCTAGACTAAGGATCTTACACATCGTGTATATATTCTGAAGCTGGCATTTCCTGCAAATGCAATACATCAAAACTCATACCAGAGAAGCTATTATTTCACTAGAATAGATTATTCATGGCATTGCTGTTTGTAGGATTTTGGGTGAATTTGTTCGATAACTAATTGAGTTACTTTTGGAGTTCTTTTTTTTTTTTTTATCACAAATTACCGTTTCTTAGAGAGAAAAACAACACTGCTTTAAATTCAGTTTTTGTCCATTCTATAACACAGCCAGAGTCTAGAAATATACAAAGGGAATCATATTTAATTTATTTAGAGTATCCCTGTATAGCGCACCATGATTATGTTACTGTAAATGCTGCTGAAGCAATTACAACGCCATATGTTTGTATGATCATAGACAGTAGTTTAATTTATTTTCTATCATGTTCGGGTTTGTGTCCAGGTGTTCCCCAAAACCTCACACAGTCATGCGGGGGGCAGCTTCTGGAGTTTGTGGCTGATTATCACTGTGGGCAGGTAACCTACAAGACAATGAAAGGAGTGGAGAGAGGCTAGCGAGCATCCTGAGCGCTGCCTCTGCCTTTTGGTCTCTGCTCTTTGCCGCTGCCGTGAAAGGTCGTTCCCATGTGCTGCTGTGCCTTGGAGCCAGCTAAGTATGGACTGCAATGTTCAATAACTGTCAGTTCAATACACCTTTCCTTCCTTCATTTTGAGTGTTGGGTATTTGTCCCAGCAATGAGAGAAGAGTAACTGAGACATATCAGAAGCGTGTGTATATATATATATATATATATATATATATATATATATGCATATATATAATTATATGTGTGTGTGGGTGATTTTATAGAAGTAGATTGCAAGTCAAGTTATACGAAAACCTTGAATTTGAAGACTAATAATACATACTAACTCAATATACAGTAAAATTAACTTAATAGTGACATCCCACTTGATGTCAAAGCATAAATGACAAAATTAATATGAAGTGAAATATTCCAAATTTTTAGTCCTCAACACGTGATCAGCAACATTATACTTAGTGGCAGAAGACTACACATATTGCACCTAAAACAAAGAAAATAGAAAGGATATTTGTTCTATTTCTACTCGAAAATTGTACCAAAATAGAAAAACCTTTATAAAAGTCATATATCTCAGTAATGTAAAAAATAGTTACTTCCAAGGAAGTCACTATCATTAAGTTTATTCATCAGAAATTGGTTTTAATTCTGACTATATATTTGATGAGAATGAGTGTTACCTTGATTTATAATAATGATTTTGAAAATAATCACTCTTTCTGAATGTACAGGGGTAAAAGAGACTTGTTGAATCTATTTATGGCTTACACGAGTCCTTACAATTTCCCATTACAGAAAATTGAAAAAGTAAACAGAAAGAAAATGTGTTAGTCCTTATGTATGCGGCAAATAAAATAGAAACGTATTCAGTGTTAAAAGTTAGACTGGAGATTATTTAGCACTGATTTTCATGCTAGAGTGATAAGCTCCTTAGAGCACGGGATCCCCTTGACTTGAAACTTTAGGTTTCCAGGAATGTTGTTAGCCATCAACAGTGTTATACAGCAGATTCCCAGTAAGGTTTCATTTTGAGTAACTAGAAGTTTATACCTATTTCACATCCAACCACCTTTATTCATACACTGTGCTTTGAGAGCTGCCATTGTACTTTCCATTTTCATAAGTTTTATTACTTTACACATGTTCTTTTCCAGGTAGGACAGTGAGGTATATATTCTTCAGAATCTGGCTCATTTCTTTTTCCATATATCTGCCAGCTTCATCTATGTGATGGCCTTGTATGATAAGAATTATTTGTTCTTTAAGGATATATAATATTCATTAATCTAAAAGGAAAGTTAGGTTACTTCTATACTTTGGTTCTTATGAAAAATTCTATAATGAAAATTGTAGTGCAGTTATCTCTTTAAGACCCTGTTTCAGATCCCAAGGCAAGGTTTCTGTACCACATACTAGTTCTATATCTTTTTGTGAAATCTTTTCGTATTTATTTCATAACAGATTCATTATTTTGCATCATCGCTATAGTATCAAAAGACTATTTTTCTACATCCTTGCTATACAAAATTTTACATTTATTAATTATAAGTGATTTACCAGTTGTGAGGTCTGAGTGATTTGTCTGATGGCTACCATGTTCTGTAACTACAAACATACCTGGTGGGCTTGGACACATGCCTGTCATCCCCCCAAAACTCAGGAGGGTGAGGCTGGAGGAGTGCTGCCAGTTTAAAGCCAGCCTGGGCTACATACTTATTTCGTTGTCACCCTGAATGCCACAGCAGGACTTTGTCTTATAAAGGAAAGTACCTGTTAGCAATTTCTGTCTTTTCTTGGGGAATGTTTCTTTAAGTCCCTTGTCCATTGGGTTCTAACTTGTTTTGGTCTTGAGTTATACAAACTCCTTTTATGTTTGGATTAACAACTTATCAGAGAGTTTACAAACATTTTGCCCCACTGCACAAGTTGCCTTAAATTTCTCAATTGTTTCCTGTACTGAGTGAAACATTTTAATTCAAACCAGTTCCACTTATTTATTGCTCTTTATATTATGTGCACATTTGGAATCACATCCAACAAACGATTGTTAATATCAATATCACAAAGTTCTATTCTAAATGCTTATTTATTTATTTGTTTGTTTGTTTGTTTATTTTGCCATACCAGGGATTAAACTCAGGACCTTGCATTTGCCAGGAAGTGATTACTGTACTGAACTATCTCCCCAGCCCATGTTTTATGTTTTATTGTCTTGCATTTTATTTTAGTGTCTAATCATATTTGGATTCATTTTTATGTGAGTAATGTAAGCCTCCAAGGTACTATTTTTAAGTAAGAGCATCAAATTCATAAAGACCATTTGTTAAGCCCACATGATTCCATATTTCACTTCCCTTATTTTCTTTTCTCAAGGTGAGTTTTATACATGGACAAGTAATTGTGTGTTTCTGATGAGAAAATTGAATATCATGACATTGAGATGCCCTATAGTCAACTTTTCTTTCTTATACCAGCCCTATTCTTTTGTAAAAGTATCTACATGTAGAAAGAAGCAAATTGCCCTTGTGTGTATCAGTAATGTAAGTCCTCACAGACACGCAGTAGAATAGTATTTGCAAGTTTCTCCCACCCATATTCCAACCGTTGGATAAATCGTCATTCAGAATACTGACTTAAAGTAAGTTTTAAAGAGTATTTCTAAAATAGTTAACTTACTAAGACAAAAGACAGATCAGCAATGTTTTGTTCTATGAACAAAATGCATGGTTATGCCACAGTTTTCTAAATGCTATAAGCAAGCTATAGTTCCATTCTTTCTGATCCAAATGTAGACATTTTCCAGGCCACAGTCGAGTTCAGATGCCACTTGCCTCCATAAGCCTGTTTTTCAACAGCGTGACAACTAGGTGATGAATGGACCAGATCTGGTGGCCACCTCTTCTCTGGGGAGGGGGCATACACATTGCGTATGTGCCAAGGGCTGATCCATACACTGTGCCTAATTGGTTTTGTCCAAGCGTAAAGCAAAAATTGTGCAGCCAGGCCCGCGTGATAGTAACTGGGGGATGTCCAACTTGTCATCTGATAAAATACTTGCCAGGGGTTCATATTGCTGCTGATATTTCTCTGTGCGTGATATTTGTCATAACATTTGCAGTTATTTCTTCTGCACAAGTGTGACATCAGTTTTCTCCTAATCTAGAAATATAAGTTTCTGGGATGTCTCACTATTTATGCTCTCTTCTCTGCATTCCGTGAAATAATTCATTAATTTAATA
Source organism: Myocastor coypus (assembly GCA_004027025.1). Lineage (NCBI taxonomy): Eukaryota > Metazoa > Chordata > Mammalia > Rodentia > Myocastoridae > Myocastor > Myocastor coypus. Next base: position 52,516 of record PVJA010008454.1, read on the forward strand.
TAGCAAGTGTTATTTTACGCTTATTCTTTCCAAAGCTATGAATTGCTTTCTTAGCAGAAAACTCCTTCTTGAAAATGGTGCAAAACTTTAGTAGCTTCCTACCGCTATTTACGTGGCTGCCAAGAAAAGCAACCAGATGTGGGGCAGTTAGGCTCTTCCTCCTCTCTATTTTTATTATCTGGTCTCTATTCACATTTTTACCCTCTGTGTGGATTAGAGACATTTTCTTGCTAGAGACTCTGACACCTAGCATATGCTGGAATTTAATGTTTGTTTTAAATGTGTGATGTAATGAATGTAATGTTAGGTTTCTGCTGCAGTATTTATGATTTTCTCCCCATTGCTAATTTATGCTATGGGGAGGCATCCGTGAATCCTAACCAATCACGAGTTGCAATCACAATACAATACTGTAACAATGGGAAAGCATTTCTAGCAAATATGAATATTAACACAAGTTGCAGTACTCTAAGACTGTCTTTGCTACTTTGTCCTGAAGAAACAAAGGAAGGTTGACATGAAAATCTTTGTTTTTCCCATTCATGCAGGTTGGGGAGCTTAAGATTCTGGCCAGTAGCTTGATTTTTCTGGCAAGAACTCTCTTCCTGGGTTTCAGATGGCTTCATTGTTTTGTGGTCTCCTCTGATGGGCAAAGAGGTACAAAACCAAGATTTATTTCCTTCTCTCTTATTTATTTTTCCTGAAAGATCTACTTTTAGATTTTATTTGTACGTTTTATTTCTGGTGGTTTCAAGTCAGTTTTTGGTGTTTGATTCAAGAGTGCTAATGGTAGTCAGAAAAAATAAAATAAAATTATCTCCCACTAGCTCTCCCATGCGAGGCTATGATCCTAGCGCTCTGGGAAGCTGAGGAAGGAGTACCACAAGGCTGAGACCATTCTAAATAGCTTACAAACTTAAGGAAACCCTTTCACTATTTCTTTTTAAAAGAGCTGGTTATGTAGCTAATTGTGAAGCCCTTAGATTCAACCTCCTCTAGCAAAAAAAAAAAAAAAAAAAAAAAAAAAAAATCACATTTCCACTAAAATGCATACTAATAGTTAAATTTTAAACATCACAAAATAATCATGTGTTCTTATTGCAGAAATAAGAATTTGTGGCTGCAGGTAAATATTCTGTTTTCAGTTATCTTTCCTGTAGACTTTACAGATTAATGCTAAATCTTATAAGACAAAATTATAACACATAGAAATATCCACATAACACATAGCCATATCTACACATCCAGATGTCCATATAACAATTTACAAACTAAATGATTTACCGTTGCCTCTACTTATGCCTGAGTACCTAATGTTGTGGTTTGTGTCTAGTTGTTCCCCCAAAGACTCATGGAATCAGGAGGCGGGGAATTCTAGAGTTTGAGGCTAACTCATGATCCACTGGGATTATAGCCTTTAGTACTGCTGGGAATATGGGTCTTAGTACTGCCGGGATTATGGGTGTGTGTACCTTCCCCAGCCTGGAGCGATAGCGTGGATGTCATATAAGAGTGACAGAGATGGTGCACACCTGTAATCTCAGGACTTGGGAGGCTGAGGTAGGAGGATCAGTGCGAGTTCGAGACCAGCCTGGGCTACAAAACTGAGCTCAAAGCCAGCCTGAACCACATAGCTAGCCCTTGTCTCAAAAAGACAAAAAAAAAAAAAAAAAAGAGTGACAGACAGGCTCTCTCTCTGCTGCCATTACTATTGCTGTTCTGCCCCCATGAATTCGATGTTTTCTGCCCTATGCTTCTCTACCTTGGAGCCAACTGAATATGAACTGAAACCTCCAGTAACTGTAAGCTGAATAAACCTTTCATTTCTTTATTTTGGTGTCTGGTATTTGTCCCAGCAATGAGAGAAGAGTAACTAAAGCAGAATTCGGTAGTGCAGGAGTAGGGTTGTTGCTGTGGCTAAAGGTGACCCCGTGGATTACAAGGTTTTGGGAATAGTTTATGGGAAGAGATAGGAAAGGTTTGGAGAGGTTGTCTATTTGCAAAGAGCTGCAAAAGCTTCAGATGTTCTGTACATTCTGGTCAGAGCTAAGACTAGAAGACTCTCTGGATGCCTGCCTGTACAGACCAGGTTGGGAAGGTTTCTGCTGGGAGGAAAGACTACATTGGTTGTTGGACTCCAGATGATTTGTGCTATGGCTTGGCCCAAAGACTCTCTATATTTTGTTTGTGTCCAGAGACTTCGTGACCTGCTCTGGGATGGCAGGAAAGGCCCAGTGGGAAAGGTAGCTTGGAGGTTCCTGGTGATCATCTGTCCAGTCTCAGTGGGTTGATAGTTCAGGTCTGTCACCTCTCTGAGTGTTACAGCACCCCCGGCAGCAGTGGCTCATCGAATCCCTGGGCTGAGGGAGCCAGATGCCTCGCCACGCTCTCCCCCCTCCTGGCACCTACCCCTGCAAGGGTGTGCCAGTGTCCAGGGAGCCAGGCCATCCTTCCCGCAGCATGACCCCTCTCCCACCCCATTGTATCCACCCCGAAGGACAAGAGTAGGGCAGACTGTACCCAGTGCACCTCCAGTGGGCCATTACACCAGGTCCTGGGGGTGTTCCCAAATTCCAGCTCCTGATGGATTCACCACTGAATTCTACAAGAAATTTACAGAAGATATAACCCCAGTGCTCCTCAAAATCCTCAGTGAAATTGAAAAGGAAGCAATCCTCCCAAAATCATTATGGGAAGCAAGTATTATATTGATACCCAAACTAGAGAAGGATGCAACTAGAAAAGAGAACTGCCGGCCAATCTTGCTCATGAACATAGATGCAAAACTCCTAATAAAATCTAGCAATAGGATACAGAAAATCATTAAGAAGATTATACACCAACACCAGGTAGGATTCATCTGACGGGTGCAAGGATGGTTCGACATACTCAGATCTATAAATGTAATACACTATATGAAGAGAATTAAATCCAAAAGCCATATGATCAGCTCAATTAATGCAGAAAAGGCTTTTGAAAAATCTAACACTCATTCATGTTCAAAGTCTTACAGCAAAATGGAATAGATGGTCTCTATATCAATCTGATAAAAGCCATCTATGACATTCTGAAGGCTCACATAATCCTGAATGGGGAAAAACTGAAGTCTATTACTCTCAGATCTGGTACAAGATAAGGATGTCCTCTATCACCATTCCTATTGAGCATAGTTCTGGAAACATTAGCTAGAGCCATTAGACAAGAGAAATAAAAGGAATAAGAACAGGAAAAGAAGATGACATGATATTCTACCTGGAAGACCCCAAACACTCCACCAAGAAGCTACTTGCATTAATACACGAATTCAATTGCATAGTGGGGTACAAAGTCAAAACCCAAAAGTCAATAGCATTCCTCTACATAGATAACAAAAACACTGAGAGGGAAATTCGAGAAACAGTACTTTTTACAACAACACCACAGAAAATGAAATATATATGAATTAATCTAACTGAAGAAGTAAAAGATCTATGTAATGAAAACTCTAGTACTCTGAAAAAAAGAGATCCTAGAGGATTTCAGAAGATAGAAAGCTGTATGCTGCTCCTGGATAGGAAGAACCAACATTGTGAAGATGGCCATACTTCCAAAATTGCTATGGAGATTTAATGCAGTTCCTATCAAAATGACACCAACATACCTTGCAGATCTAGAGAAATCATGCCTAAAATTTATTTGGAACCAGGAAAGACCTAGAATAGTAAGGACAATGCCAGGCAACAAAGACATGATGGAGGCATTACAATTCCTAACTTAAAACTATACTACAAAGCTACTGTGATAAAATCAGGATGGCACTGGCAAAAAAAAAACAAAAACAAAAAAGACTCAAGGTTCAAGGGACTAGATTAGAAGATGTAGAAGCAATTACAAACACAATCGACCACCTTATTTATGACATGTGTACTGGAAGAAAGATATACTCTTTAAGAAATGGCGTACGAAAAACCGGACCTTTACATACCAGAAACTAAAATTTGACACGGGTCTATCACCATGAACTAAACTAAAGTCAAAATGGATTAAAGATCTAAATACTAAATCAGAAACACTGTATCTGCTGGAAGAGAAAGTAGGAGGAAATCTTGAAGACATTGAGGAAGGCAAGCAGTTCATGGACAAACACCAAACTGTATGTGTAATACTTCAAAGACTTATCAACTGGGGCCTCGTCTTACTGAGAAGCTTTTGCACATCAAAAGATACCAGTGTTTTGTATTCCCTTGTTATTTGCAACTTTTGGACTGGTAATATTTCTCTCGTGCATTTGGATGTTGGGTGTATTTAAATTTTCTTCTGTACAGGAAATCACAGCTAATCGTTTGCCTTGCATCTTGCAGGAAACTTGGGACTTGGACTTTTCAGCAATCCTGAAACTCTGGAGATTTTGGCAACAATTAGAGATTGACTAAAATGCCTTCTGAAGAAAGGGATGTACATGAGACTTATGAGCCCAGGCCGGAATGTTAAGGCTTGTTTGTTAAAGCCTCATGCGATCATGGGGTAGGGACTTTCAGAGTTTAAGACTTACTCATGATCCACTGGGATTATGAGTTTTAGTACTGTTGGTATTATGGATGTGTATAGTTACTTCAAGTACATATGTCATTAGGTTGAGTATTGTTGAATTTCACTTTCGTAAACACCTTGAGGAATTACAAAGTTTTCCACAATAAAGTATAGCCCCTTTTATTTTCTAATTCCTCAATTTGATGCAAACCACACTGACTGTATCGGTTGATGACTTACATTTTTATTCTCTTGTCTCTCCACAAGGTGGAATCACATATTTTTGATTTTTGATAGATATCTACCATTTAAATATACATATATATTGAAATGATATACGAAAACATTTCACAATTAAATTCATGCATTGTTTGACATGCAGTGCTGGCCCCAGTCCAGAGGTGCCCTGAGACAGTGATTGAGACTGGGCACGTTGGCATGTGCCTGTAATGCCAGTGCCTGGAAAGCTGAAAACAGGAGGATCACTAGAAGTCCGAACTATGTAGTGAGACCATCTAGACCCTGTCTTAAATGCATAAAAAGAAAATAAAAATAAATAAATAAATAAATAAATAAATAAATGGGTATTATTTGATTCTGGATTCCATACTACTATACAATATCATTTGTAATGCAACCTAATAACTAACAAAGTGCCTGTAATGTTTGAGAAAATAGATGCCTAGCAAGACTTTTATCACCTAATATTAGAGTTTTCTGTCATCTCTGACATCAGCGACAGATTTAGTATGTAGAGTTTGTGTCATCTGCAACATCTAATCTCCACTTCTTCACAAAATTCTCTGATTTTCTGATTTAATTTCTCTTTCACACTGCAAGAGTTCACTGCCTACCACGATCGCATCCCAGCAGGCGGAGCTGTCACAAGCCCTAGAGTTGTTCCTTAAGAAACACGAAAAGGGCAAGAGCCAAAGACTGAAGTGAGCTGTCCTAGTTCTATCAATAGCAGGCCAGTTCTGAGGTTCAGGGCTCTGCTTGTGTAGACGATTTCGAAATGGACACAGTCACAGTCATTTACAGAATTAACTCCCTCAACTTCTTGTTTTTATTTTAAACTCTCCCTAACCTGTCAAATTGGTTTCTTGAAATGAGCTTTTAAAATTCCTTACCTAAAGACTCCTCTCAGATTACCTTACAGTAAAAGGCAAACCATTAAGTAGAAAGAGCGAGGAGCTATGCACTCAAACATGAAATAATGTCATGATAAAGAAATTCACCTGGGTGAAAGTGTGGTGGATATAAAGAAAAACAGGCATCTCTCTATATGTCAAGAGCTTTAACACTAAAGAAAAGGGACTCCCCACAATCCCAAACATGTCTGACTCTTCTTGCCTGGTAAATATGCAAATCTTCACCTGTAAAGAATGCCTGGCAAAATGGTGCTTAATATTGTCAATTTACATCCTCCCTTTTAACAATTGTGCACAGACCAACAATACTGACAAACTCCATTTTTCATCTGTATGCAACATCTTCATGGAAGTACTTCAGAACATAGTTAATATAGAGGATAATGAGTGAAATTGTAAGAATGTAGTTCTTCAGGTTACTAGGTAGAAAGGAAAGAGTTGTCAAGAAAGAAAACTTAATAGCAGAAAAATAAATGTTGATATAAGACGTTTCTCCTCTAGCTCAGAATTTAATTTCCTGGCCAGATAAAATGAAACATGTCTAGTAGGCTTTGCCTGCTCTCCATGAATTTTGGCCACTGGGATGGACTGCAAACACAACACTAGCAGATAGTGTATTGCTAGGGATTTGGCTATAAATGTAATTGACCACGTGTAGGCAACTAGAAGTAAAACTTCCTATGGTTCCATAAAGGGTAAACTGAACTAAAGATATAAGGGAAACCCTAATTGGAGAGGGAGCGTGGGGGCTGGGGAGATAGCTCCATAGCATAAGTGCCTGCCTGGCAAGTGCAAGGTCGTGAGTTCAGACTGCAGTCCTACATAAACAAAAAAGAGAGATAACAATTGAAAGCCACAAAAGGGCAAGACTGAATGACTCACCAGGTCAGAAGTAGTGGAGTATGTTTTTACTGATCTCTGATCCTTGGTGTTCTGCCAATAAATAAATAAATAAATAAATAAACGAATGTACCAGCAACTGACAGGTAGACGTGTAGGTTATCTGTGGTCACAACTAAAAGGTCGTGCTGTGGAGCAAGAATAGGAAGAAGACTTGAATAAAGAATGACAAGGATAGCTTGACATATACATTCCAAAGTTTGTAAAATATAGAGCTGAGTTAAAAATTAGGAGTCATTTTGTGAAGAGGATAGCAACAGATTTCTCATAGCCTTAGAGCTCCAGTTTGTGTTTGTTAGAAGGGTTAACAAGCTATATGAGCTGAGTGACTTTCAACTAAGACAACAGAAATTTTATCTCTTAGTTCTGGAGTCCAATGTCCGCAATCAAGATTTTTCAGGGTCGAGCTTATTCTTAATTTCATGGGAAAATACCTGAGGCTTTCTCCTACATACTGGTGGCTTTGCTCTTGCCTGGTCATCCAATCAACCTTCTCTTTTCATTTTTTCATGTAATTCTTTCTCTAGTGTATCCATCTATGTATAAAAATTATCTTTCAGTAAGTTAATAGATTAAGATCTGTGCTTACATTGACATGCATAAGCTTTGAAATGGAACATCTTTTTGAGGCGGACGCAACTGAACCCATACTACCCAGAAGTGACTAAAGTGTAAACTTGAAAAGTGCAAATTTTTCTTTTGTTGCAGGAGAACAGCATATATTTTAAAATCAAAATTGACACTTCTCAGGAGAAGTGCTGGAAGATAGACCATCAAACACATTCTCTTCATATGGATGTGGTAAAATCTAACTAGAAACCTAACAACGGTAGAATTTTGCAAGTCTCAAATTTATAGGTGGCATAAAGTACCACTGGGTGCTGAGAAAGAGCAAAACTGGCTGGACAGCGGGAATTCCTGACCCTAGCAAACAGATGCTTTCTAAGTGGAAAAAAGTCTTGCCTAGAAGAGATAAGGTTAGGAGTAGGATCTAAATTGAACAGGAGAGACATCAGAATAAAGGGGAACCACCAGAAAGATAGAAAGTGGGGAAAAAAATCTGAGGAAGCAAATAAAGATTGCTGACATTTTTGTCACTTTTGGAAGCAGTGAAAGAAACTACATCCTTGAAGCTAGGACAGGTAGTGTATTTTTCAAGCCCAGTCAAAACTGCAAAACAACACACATCGACTAGAAGAAGCAGAAAAGAATTGCAATTGAATCCTACCTAACATCCTCAATAAAAAAAAATATGCACCAAAGAGCAAGATAAGATTTTTTGTGTATGGGAGAGCTGATGACAAAAATATATCCAAAAAGCAGAAGAAAGCTGTTAGATGTCAAATAAAAGTTGCATTGCACAGAATTAAACATACAAGGAAGCCTCTACTTAAAGGTTATCATAGTTAGTGAAATGGGACCAGCAGTCTAAAATCAACTTCAGGTACACAAAGGGACTGGATGTTTTAAGAGTTATGCTTGGGGACTCCAAATAATCTTTATTCATCAGTTGGAATCCCCAAAGGAAAAGTAAACTTTTTCATCTCCTCCTCACAGTAGGCAAGAATCCTGTTGAAAAGCGTTTTTCTCACAATTAGGGAGAGATCCAGCATTCACTGTCTTCGGACACCGTTGTAATGTGAAGGTTCCAAGTCCCTTACAGTGGATGTCTGAGATAGAAAGAATGGCACTGAAACACTAAAGTGATTTAATCTCAGAAAATGTGAAATACATCCTGCTTTCACATAATGACAAGCTTAGCCTATGGAGCGATACTCTAAAAGAAGGAAACAACAATTCAGACATTTAGAGAAGGGGAACGGATGTTCGCTGTTGGTAGTCTCATAGCAAGGAAATATGAAAGCTTTTCTCATTCAGTTCAAGAGCAAGAAAAACCTTACTAATATTTCTCTTAAACTTTTCAATCTTGAAACTTCTCTGCCCAGAACTTCTTCCCTAACTCAGATCCCAGGACCACTGTGAGTGCAGGTAGGAACTTCTGGCCTGCATACCATACTCAGAACTTCTTCCATGCCCAAATACCAGGACCAGTGTGTGAGGAGGAGCCTTTGCCTGCATGCCACTACTAGAATTTCTCCATCCAGACTCCGCCTGGCACCTCCCGTGGAACCTGGAAGCACAATTCCCTACAGGGAGACTGAGGGTCAGGCACTACCAGGTATTCCAGGAGGTGAACACCTTGTCAGAGAATCACAGCAAGTTCGCTTCCATGGGCTGCAGAATGAAGAATCTGAGCAAAGCAGCCAACCAGACCCAGTAGGCACATCTGGACAAGATGAAAATTGGTAAATATGGTCCCAAATTTCAGTAGGTCCTAATGGCATAGCTGCACCAAATCTCTACACCAAAGGTCAGAGGATAATGCTATACAAAATGACAAAGGGAAGGAGCAAGATGAGTTCTCAGGCCCTAAGCCAAAGCAGAACAAATGCAGGAGACACTAGCATAGAAGAAAATGGTAATTACACAGGCGAAATCTCTGAATTAATAGCCTGCTAGGTAAAGAAACAAATGTAGAAGGCTATGGAGGAAATCAGATTAGAAATAAAGACAAAGAAATATCTCAGTTAATAGTGTCTGAAGCTAAAAAACTGCAGAAAAATATAGAGGAACTCAGATCAGAAATAATCTCTGAATTATTAAATTATTTTAATTTTTACTAAAAAAGAAAGAATAAGTACAATGAAATAATTAATAAATGCTTCCAAAGAAGACATTGATAAAAAATTAGGGTAGAATAGAAAAGTCATGGAATCCTTGAATGAAAATTATAGGAAAGAAATAGATCACTAAGTCAGTTTCAAAGAGATACAGGAAGATAAAGTCTCAATCACAAGCAGGCAGCACCATATGAACGAAAGTGGAGATAGAGTTTCAGTTCCTGAAGACACAGTCACAGCTAGAGAAAAGGTGAGAAAAGATCTCTTAAAAACTAGGATGCAGGTAAAAAAAAAAAAAAAAAAAAAAAAAAAAAAAAAAAAAAAAAAACCCTCAACATCTGCAAGACAATGAAACGATGAACAACATGAGATTAATAGGCATCAGTGAAAAAGGAGGCTATACAAATCATAAGAAAATAATATGGGCATATATGACAGCTCAAACTTTCCCAAATATGAGAAAACAATTTAACATTCAGGTAACCAAAGCACACAGAACTCCAGATAACACAAATCCAACTAAAAACATACCCAGACATATAATAGTCAAGATCTGAGAAACCTATCAGAAGAATTAAAAACTAAAAGTGGCTAGAGAAAAGAAACACATCACATTTAAAGCAAATCCATAATGGCAGATTTTTCTTCACAAACCATGAAGTCAAGAAGAGCATGGATCAGAGTGCTTCAAATCCTTCATGAAAACAAATTCCAGCCCAGAATGCCATACCCTGCAAAACTCTCTTTCAAGTATAAGGGAGAAGTGAAATACTTCCATGGCAAAGAACACCTAAATAATGTCATGATGTGAAAGCCAACCCTAAGAGACTACTAAAAGATATTTTAAGAGGGACCAAAATTACTCAAACTCCATGAATAAGTTCTGAAAGAACCCACTAAATAGGACAACTAATTAAATAGGAAAGAAAGGGAAAAGAATAGTAGGTAAATAACGTGGCAATCATAAGTCAATACATTTCAATTATAACCAACAATGTAAATGGACTTAATTCTACAATTAAAAGAAATAGATTGGCACAATGGATTACAAAGGAAAATCAAACAATATGCTCTATAAAAACACTTTAAAAAGAAATGACTTAAGCCGGGCGTGGTGGCTCACGCCTGTAATCCCAGCACTCGGGAGGCTGAGGCAGGAGGATTGGTGCGAGTTCGAGACCAGCCTGGGCTACAAAAGTGAGCTCAGGACCAGCCTCAACTGCATAGCGAGACCCTGTCTCAAAAAGACAAAAAATAAATAAATAAATAAATAAAATAAAAAAAAAGAAATGACTTAACTCATAAAGAAATGCTTAAGGTGAAAGTCAAAGGATGGAAAGCAATACTACATGTCCTAACATTTCAGAAAATGTCAGGGGTAAGAATCCTGTTTGCAAATACTCTGAACTTCAAACCAAGACTGATGAAATAAAATTAAGAAGGCCATTACATAATGGTAAGGGGAAAAATTCAGCACAAAGAGGTAACACTCATAAATATATATGCACCGAACATAGGAGCACCAAACTATGATAGACAAATCTTAATGGATATGAAAAATTTAATATCCAATATCACAGTCTTAACAAGAGAACTTAACACCTCTTTATCCCCAAAAGATAGGTCAAAATAGCAAAGACACCGCAGAACTGAACCACAACCAGGAGCACCTGGACTTAGTGGATATATACAGAGTATTCCACACAACTGCTTCTGAATCCAAGTTTTTTTCAGGTGCCCATGGGATATTTCCTAAAATAGATCACATGATGTCCCATCTTAGGGATATGTAAGGTCATGTTTTGGGATATGTAAGAAAACATAAATTATCCCATGCATGCTATCTGACCACATGGCAATGAAACTGGAAATAAATGACAAAAGAATCCACAAAACCCCAGAAATAAATAGAAATTAAACAACACTCTCTTCAGTAACCAGCAGGTTACAGATGAAACTAAACAAGAAATTAAATAATATCTGTAGTTTTCTGAAAATTCAAACACAACCTACAAAAATTTATGGGATACAAGGAGAGCAGTGATTAGAGGGAAATTTATAGTTATGAGCTCACTCATTAAGAAAACGGAATGATGACAAATAAATGCTGTAATGCTGGGCCTTGATCCTCTAAAAACGGAAGAGCAAACCAAAACCAAAACCCCAAATACAGATGTCTACAAAGACTAGGGCAGAAATTAGTTCAGTTGAAGCAAAGAAAACAGCACAAAGAATTAATGAATGAAAAAGTTTTTTCTTCTGAATGATTAAAAAAAAGTAATAAACCCCTAGCTAATGTCATCAAAAAGAGAGAAAAAAAAAAAAAAACACCTCAAATTCAAGCAATAAGGAAAGAAAAAGACAAAATTACCACAGTGCCAGTGGAGATTCAGAAGATCATTAATAGATACTTTGAGAATTATTATTCTCACAGAATTGAAGACACACATGAAATGGACAGAATCCTAGGAAGGTACAAATTACCAAAACAGAATCAAGAACATATAAGAAT